>CAUHTR010001256.1:0-32196 GCA_959609185.1 Schmidtea polychroa
TAATAATAATAATATAACAGTTTAAATAATTAAACAAAGATGATAACAATTTAATTATAAAGTGCCACTTAAACATTTGCTTTACGATATATTTCAACTGTCTCCGTGTCATCGTCAAATAGAATAGGACAACAAAACAAAATTTACAAATTTTACCGATATATTTAATTAAATGGTTTCACATTTTGTCACTTATCATTCTCAGTCAAATTAAAGTTAGCAAAAAAACTTTATTACGTTTATTCATGCGTATTTAATAACGTTACACGGTTACGTTCTTTAAGGCAGAATTTATACAATAGCTGTAATAAATACCTTTGGAATTAATTCAAAACTAAAGTTATACCTTAAGTGGAAGATTCGTCAGAGAATGCGAAAAAGTACATTAATCAGCGAACATTTTAGGTAAAGAAGTAGTCAATTTCTTCCTGTTGTCGAATTTCGTCCAAATTTACTTCTTCACGCTGTACTAATCGTTGTAATGGCTCAGAGCGATAGACGACCTTTCTACCTTTCATGTATCTTGGTGGTAAATTAAATGATTCAATGGCTTTCTGTAATCTTTCTGCTCGTGTTTCCTTGTTTAGTTTATTCAAACGTGCACGATTAGCTTGTCTTTTGCGTTCATCGAGTCGTTTTTTAGTTTGAATAAGAGTCTTTTTGTCATATTTTTGAAGATCCACATACAAATAATCAACGAGACTTTCTATTCGTTTAAGCATGTCAATAGGTCCTCTTTCATCAGAATCTTGTTCGTCAAAAATACAAAAGTAAAGAACAATTATCTGTTCAATGACATATTCAAATAATTCATCTAAATTCGATTTTTTGAAACCTTCCAAACAAAAGAAAGCTTTGTATCTTTCAATTGTATAAAATTTGTCCAGCGAAGAAAATTTTTCTTCGAGATATTCAATGGAACTTTCTATTATGTCGATTTTGCTATTTTCCACCTGAATGATCTCATTAATATCATTTGTCTGTTTATTCATTTCCGTTTTGATGTCAAGCATTTTCTTTTTTATAAGATCACACATTTCTTCTTGTTCCTGTACGTTTTCAATTAGGCTCAGGTTTTTTATTTCCAAATTAGTAAAAATGGCCGCCAAATCCATCGGATCATGAAGCATTTCGTTTTGAGAGGAATTAAACGAATCTTCAGTAAACTCCAAATCATCTAAGGAACTTTTTGAATCTCTGGGAGAATCCTTTTTTATATAGGAACATTCTTTTTTACTACTAAAATCTGATAGAATCAATAATTTTAGATCTTCTAATTTGTCTTTAGTAAAGGTGTAAAATTGTGGAAATGAGTTTGAAAAATTTTCGAAGGTATAATTATTGTTTTTTATAGTGATGGACGTTTTTACAATTTCTTCTGATTCTTCGTCTGAACTATATACCATCTGAAACTCTTGTCTCTCAAATTCTTTTAATTGTGTAGAAAGAGTCTTTTCATTCGTCAAGCTAAATTTCGGACCAATATCATCAATATCTCGGTTATGGAAGCTTTTTATTAAAAATAATTTTAGATTTCTTAAACTTTCCAACTCTTCTTCCAATTGGATACATTCAGAATTAAGTTTCGAAGAAATAAATTTAGCCCTTTTCAACTTTTTGATCACCTTTTCCTTTCTAAACACCTGCGCGTCTGCCCGCCTTATGATTTTGTACGTTCTTTGACAAACAGATTTCAAATACACTTCATTTTCTTTTTTTTCCTTCTCCAGTAGTTCCTCTTCGTTTCTTAAGAACTTTTCTTCATTCTTAATTAATTCGTCAAGTCTAGCGATATTTTTCTGTGTAATTTTTCCCGCCAAATCTAATAAACAGACTTCTCGCTTTGAGATAATAAAATCATAATTTGGAACAGTTTCAAATTTATGAGCCGGTTTTAAAGGAGGCGGGTCGTCATTATTTGCTTCAGCCAATTCTTTACGATTTAATATGTATTGAAAGTTTTTAAGAGAATATTTGGCGTTGAATTTTATTCTCGTATCTCGGTTAACGTTTTCAGTGACTGAATAATTTCGAATCTTGTTTCGATTGAAGATTTTTCGTTGCTGCTCTAAGTCTTTCAGTTCGTTAGTATGCTTATATTGAGTGGCCATAAACGGGTTTTCATTGCAGAATGGCTCGGTCAAATATCCAGGAACTATTGGTTTCTCTAAGGTTGAGGTTTTGTCGGCAGGTTTGATCCGACCAAATTCCAGAATATCATTCTCAAATTTTGAAATTGTAGGAAAATTGACATTTATTCCAAATGTTCCAATTTTTGGTTTTCTAAACATTACACAAATAATGTTTATAATAATGATATAACTATTAAATATGGATTAATAATAATACTAATATTTAATACTACTACCGTATTTCCCCGAAAATAAGACACTGTCTTACTTCAAATTTTCAGAAAAAAAGCTACCTAGGGCTTATTTTCGGGTAATTAGATTGTTGATCATATAAATGCAATTTTTGTTGAAACAAAGTATCCACTGTGAAAAGTTTATCTATATCACATTATTTCATTTTAATGAAAAATAAATAACACACATTTCACATGCGTGACGCCTGTATACCATGCGAATCACGATTTATGGTCTAATATCTTTATGTTTCGTTTATAGTGACTTATGAATGTGACTAACTTTTTTCAGTCAAAAAAATTATTTTTTTTCGGGCATAACAACCTTATGACGTAAAATCGAAAGAAAGTGCCAGGGATAAATAAAAAAAATATAAATTTTATAACAATATGCTAAAATGCAATTGCCCGAGCAATTCAATATGTTCGAACCTAAACTACACGTGAAGGAGGTGTATGTAAGACATCTGAACAGAACATGTATTAAAATACCTAAAAACCCATGTAAAACCGACACATGTGATTTTAAAATTATGGTCATGATCATTGGATTGGGGATTGAATAACTAACAGATTTGCCAGTATTTGACACTTTAAAGCATATATTTATGGCTAATTTGAATTAAAATTACTATTTTTTTCGTTATGTAAATAAGTAAACAGATCTTTCAAGGTAGGTCTTATTTTCAGGGTAGGTCTTATATTTTTTGTGTGCGAATAATTCATGCTAGGTCTTATTTTCGAGGTAGGTCTTATTATAGGGGAAATACGGTACTACTACTACTACTACTATTACTACTAATACTATTACTAATAATAATAATAATAATAATAATAATAAAAATTCGACAAATGAGATATTTAATATTTATAAAATGTATATTCTGTAAGTTGACCAGATTTTTAGATGGGCAAAGCGGGACAACTTTGAAGGAGGGGGTATCAACAAAAATTTTGATATAGAATAAAAATAATATGGTAATATTTTTTGATTTTTAACATAAGTACAATTTATAAATATAAAAAATTGCATAATATTTTATTCCTTGACATAATTTTTGTTCATTTTGACGCGGGATAAATCGTGAAAAATCGGGATTTTGTGTAATAATTATTTATTTGATTTCTAAATTTTTATTTTTTATTTAATTTTTATTAACTTCGATGCCTTTGGTTTGAATTTTATCATTTTTCAGGCAATTCGGTTTGAATTAATATTTATTTTAATTCTAATTTTTCATATTTTATATAACTTTCATTGATTTTCAGCGCCATATTGGATTTTGCCATTTCTTTCAATTTTGACTGATTTTTATCGTTTTTTCAATATGTAATTTTTAATTATTTTGATTTTATACTTATTTTCTAATGTTATTTTTTATAAATATTTTATTTCTAGCTTCTAATTTCCTTTATTTCCATAAATTCGAATCGGTTTTAACTCTATTCCTGTTATTTTTATGTTTCTTTTGTGCTACACTTATTGTCTTCTATTTCAATTTACTTTCGTGTTTTGTGATTTTGAAGTTGTGTTTGTTACGTTTGACGTATTAATTTGGTGAATTCTCAACTTTCAAATTTTTAATCGACTTAATGCGATGTCTTCATGCTATGTACATCGCAATTTGGAAACTGGTATGGGCGGATGCTGAATAATGAGACGAGTTCAACTATAATAAAATAAAATCAATGGGGGGTCCCAAAAAGGAATAAATTACAAAAAACAAAAATTAATTAAAAATTAATTAACTAATGGAGAACCCGAGCTAATGAGAAACCCGAGCTAATGGAGAACCCGAGCTAATGGGAAACCCGAGACAATTGAGAAAACTTGAATTAGCAATCCAATTTTGGGAAGGCAATTAATTTAGCCGAATAAAATAAAAGTGACAAGAGCCGTCAAAGAAAAAGGGCCAATTCCCTTAAATTGAATCAGACCTACAAGAGGAAGCCCGGAGGAAGTAAGACCAAAACTAATTTGCAAAAATAAAGTCAATTACCAAGTGGGTATAAAAGCAACTGGCAAGAAAACAAAACTGCCAGTTGGTCGAAGAAAAGAAAATAGAAGTTTGACGAGAGCGAAAAAGGAAACATTAAAGTTAGTAGAAAATAAACAATTTAAAAAATCGAACGTACCAGAATGGGACATCTCCCGTTGGAAGATCTACCCCTGCGTGAGATTTGTTGGCAAATTGAAAAGTGCAGACAAAACCTGATTGTATCAAGTGTGAGTAAACTAATAAAAAGTGTAAAAGTGTAACTGCATCAGTGTTAATAAAGATTTTGTGTTGGGTCGTTCATTTATTTTGAAAAGAACACAAAGAAGTCAGACCCAACAATTTTAATTAATACTCCCTCTGTCCAAAAATGATAGTCCAGTTTGACTTTAAATCGTAACTTTAAATACGTAACAGTGACACTTAAAATGCAGTTTTGCTATTTGTTCAATCAATAAAATAAAATTATTTAATGTGTTTTTACTGTAAAAGGTTTTACAAAACCGTTCAATTTTTTATATTGTCTATTGACAATCATTTTGGGAAAAAGGCTAAAATGCAACTGGACTATCATTTTTGAACAGAGGGAGTAATAATTTAATTCTGAAAAAAAATCATAGAGTTATTTGAAATATAATTCTTTTTAATTAGTAATTAAAATATTAAATTAACATAATCAAATAAAAATAAAATACAATTAAATGGGAAATTAATAAGTATCAAAACCTGATAAAATCCTCCAGGCTTGGGCTACAGGTCAGACAGTGAATACAAAAGTGCAAGAAATTTAATCTGATAAGCAAGATTTGACCACTTTCAACTGACCGGATTCACCGGTCTAAAGCTAGGGTGTCACTTTCATGTGCAGCCACTGAAAAAATACAAATTAATTCTCTTCTATTATTTTTTACCTAATTTACAGGCTTCTTAAAGTGAACCCCTGTTGACATTTTCAGAAGACAATTCTCTAACGGTAGCAAATACAAAGTCTTCAAATTTATCAGTTCCGACTGGCACTTTACGGTGTGCAAAAATCATATTTAAAGTTTTAAGGAAATTATTCAGAGTATTTTCTTATGAATTTATTATTTGTATTTATAAAGAACACGAGGAGTCAGAACGAAGTTCTAATTTTACCAAGATTTCTTATAAATCAAACATCTCCAAAACATTTTTTATCGCTTACATAATAGCCATGGTACATCAAGAGTGAATAAATGATATTCATCAAGTGAAAGAAAGGGTCCTCTCTAAAAATATTACTTATCCTCAGTAATTATTGATAATTCATACAGGCCTAGACTTATTCCAGGAACAATGGAACTGGTCGGATTAAAACAAACGATTTCTTAAATTTATTAATAAAATTAATTAATTTCAAATTGCCTCGAATCATCACTGTTATCGTAATTATATATTAATTAATCATAAGTAAAAATTAAGTAAAAAAGAATAAATGCTCTTCTTCCTCCCGCACCGCATCCCAATCTATTTCTTTTACATGACAAATAGGCTTAGGCGGATTAGAGCGATAAACGACCTTTCTACCAAATTTATATCGTGGGGGCATTCGAGCTTTAACCATTGCTTTTTCAATTTTTAAGGCTTCAGCTTCTTTTCTCATTTGTTTTTGTTTAATTCTAGCAGCTTCTCTTTTACGTTCATCAACTAATCGTTTGGACTTTTGAATAGTAGACCTGTCGTATGATTGGAGTTCAATATATAGAGAATTAATTAGACTTTCAATTCTTCGCAACATTTCAACTGTGTTGCTTTTCGTCGAATCTACTTTTTCAAAAACCGAATGATAAAGAGTAATGATTTTCTCGTGCAGATAGTCTATCATTTGGTCAATGGTCGTGAACTCCAAGTCTCCGAAATTGAAGATCTTCTTATATTTTTCTAACTCATCAAATTTTAATATGAAATGATCAATCTCATCAATGCAAGCAATATTGTCAAGTAGATTTCCAAGTTTGGTTTCTTCCTTTCTGACGTGTCCATCAATTACAAAATTTTGACTCTCCATGTCTTGTTTGATTTTTCGGATTTTTACCCTCAAAAGCTCACACATTTCTTCCTGTTCTTGGACATTTTCTATCAAACTCAAATTATTGGACTCTAAATTGCTCAGTAAGTTCACCAAATCTTGTGGACTTTCTAAAAACAAATCGGTTTCATACAAATCATTTTCATCAAAGACCTTTTCTATAGATTCAGCGCTTTGAAACTGCTGAATGGAAGAAAACTCCGGCATTTCTAGGAGCTCCTCCAAATCCGATTCATTGCTGGCGTTTGTAAATCCAGACAAAATGAGAGATTTTATTTTCTCCAAGCGATTATGAGTCTTTTCAGAAAGACTATTATTATTTTGGTTTAATTCTTTCACTATGGCAAAGTTGGAATTTGTGTTTGTAATACTGGCCCTCATTTTATTAAATACCCTCAATTCACTGTCAGATTTGGAATCTTGTGAGTTAAAGGAATGCAACTCATCTGATAAGGCGGTTTTAATCAACACATCAATTTTCAATTCCTCCATAAAGCTCGTTCTTTCTAATACATGTTTCTTTTCCCGTTGCACATGGCACTGTCTTAGGAACTCTTTATATGTTTTTAATCTCAAATATTCCTCTTCCAGTTTGACACAATCGGCATTTAAATGTGCCATATTGTAACGGGCTCTTTTAACATTTTCAATGACTTCATTTTTCTTGGCCGTTTGTTTTTCAGCAAGTTTGATGGCGTCAGAAGTTTTCTGACAAATCGTTTTCATGTTCTGATTGTGAATTTCGAGCTGTTTCTGAAGTTCTTCGTTTTTCTCTTTAATGGTATTTTCTTCCTGGATGATAATTTCATCAAGTTCTCGAAGTTGAACTTCTTTCATATTGATTGCTAGATCCAACAAACAAACTCGTCTTTTGTCAACGATAAAATGTATATTTGATTTGAATTTCTCTCTCAACTGTTGTGTCTTAGTTTTTGATGCTTCTGGCGAGTTCAATTCCTGCATTACATCAACCATATCCTGGCTGTATATCACTTTTTTCAACTCATAACTCGCGTTAAATTTATTTCTAATGCTTCGACCGACATTTTCTTGCATTGAATAAGTATCGTAAATGTTTCTTTCGAAATCTCGCCGTTCTTTTTCCAATATTTTTAATTCATTAATTCGTTTTTTCTTTGTAATTGTAAATGGATTATCTTCGCATTTCATTACTTTTAAATAATCAGGCATCACTGGCGGTGGGGGGCCTATGCGTTTTTCAACTTTTTTTGTATGGATAATCGGATAAATTATTTTCTCAAACTGACATTGTGATGGAAAATCATTTTTTATCTTTAACGTTTGACTAGCTTTCCCAGTCATTTTTTATTTAGAAGATCTTTACAGGTTTGTAATTTTTAAAAATAAATTTAATAATCAATAAATTAATTTTAATAAATTTCTTTTGAAGAATTTAAAAATAACTTTGAATTTAGGTATCTCAAAAAAGACAAATTCCTAGAATAATTAGCGTATTCAAAGACGTGAGGGTTGGAGGTTTCAACCCTCCCCATTGATGCATTTATTTTAGAAACTACTTCCAGATTAAAAGTTGTTTTATGGAATATTTTTTGCATTTTTTACTATGTTTGCACTGTTATCATGTTGAACAACTGGTAACACTTTGACAAAACTTGGAAATGTTTTCAATATCGCTTTCAGAGCCACCAAAGTCCATAGATAGGCACATACCTCATTTATAATTTTTGGATTAATTACTATTAGACGCTATTTTAATAAATACAATGTCAATGGAAAAGAAATCAGTGGTGAAATTTGAAAAAAGTTCTTATAATATTTTTTTCAATACGACACAAAACAATTTTTGTTAACTCTTAGCTGACCAAAGAAATGAAAAAGAAATACTAATATTTGACCACTATTTCGGTACTCTTATAGTAAACATCACAAAATGTTTGATGATTCTCCTGATCATAAGTACTAGAAATGAATATTGTTTCAATTAATTCAACACATTTTTATATTGGCAACTATGCTCAAGTGTCAAAACCTGAATGTCATTTATGCGTTCATCTGTTACAGTCATGGATGACACGCGCGAGTTTCTATCATTTTCAAAATATTATTAAATATTATTAAACATGATATATTTTTTGTATTACATAGTTGTAACATAAAAATTGGATAAAAAATGAATAAGATAGAAAATTGGGAAATCATGTTGGAGAAAAAACGGGAAAAGATAAACTGAAGTGCCACAAATTGACGAGGTATAAAAGGAGGTAGCACAGCAGAAGCAGGCAGATCAATAGAGAGAAAACAATTTAGAAGAAAACTTAGAAGAGAAAATCGAAAAAACAATTTGGGAAGGACCAGTTAGAGGAAATTTGGGGAATAATTTGGAGATATAATAATTTAATTTGGAGAAGTTGAATAAAATTGAAGCAGAGAAATTTAAGAGAAAACAGAAATAAAGATAAGAAGCAAGGGTTTATTTAATGATAATAGAGTAAAGTTCGGCGAGAAAATCCAAGTCGAACCAGAAAACAACCAGAAAAAAGTGTTGGGGTTCAACAGGAGAGGCATAAAAATGAGGTAAAAATCAATAAAAACACCAAATACACAATAGAAATTTAAAGTACAAAATATTAATTAAAAATCAAAAAAAATTAAAAAATGAATATTTTCCGGGGGAAACTGGTATGGACGGATGCTAAATAATGAGAAGAGTTCAACTATACTAAAATAAAATCAATGGGGGGGGGCCCTAGAAGGAATAAATTACAAAAACAAAAATTAATTAAGAATTAATTAACTAATGGAGAACCCGAGCTAATGGGAAACCCGAGATAATAAAAAATCGGAGGTATTTGAGAGAACCTGAATTATCAATCAAATTAGAAAAGGCAATTAAATTAGCCGACTAAAATTAAATTGGAGCGAGTCGTCAAAGGAGACGGTTAATTTCCTCAAAGCGAATTAGAGCTACAAGAGGAAGATAATAATAACTAAATAATTAAATATTGAAGTGAAAAGTCTATTTAAAAGTGGTGAATATTATCGGAGAAATACTAAAGTGGTGATTTTATTATAGAAACAAAGTGAAAAAATTGTGGAAATTGATTGTTGAAAAGTCAAAATTAAAACGAAAGGTAAATTTTAGACGAGTAAAGACTGTGTTGACCCGATCATTTTATAAATTTAGAAGTCAAAAACTAGTAGAGAATATAATGAGTACCCAAAGACAAGCTAATAATACAAATAACAATGAAGAAATAATAATGTCCATGGTGAGCAACGGCAAGGAAGGCAATGATTATACGAGTTGTCAAAAGCTACCTGTTGATCAGTACTGTGGAGATCCGCTGGAATTTGTCGACTTCATGGCAGATTGTTATATGTATGCGACAGCCTATGATAATGGTGCAAAGACTACCGCTATACCTGAAAAGAGCAGCCAGAGAAGCGTGGCAACAAATTGATAAAAGATTAGTAGCAAATGACTAGACCAAGTTGAAAGACGCACTAGCCGCGGAACTAATCGGGGGATATAAAACGGATAATGCAACAGAAATTCTATAACCGCGTACAAAAGTCAGAGGAATCGGTAAGTGAGTTTGCTTATCATTTATCAACTCTTGCAGAGAAACCATTCGAAGTGAAACCAGAACAGGCCGAGATGGGAAAGCAGGTAAAAGAATTATTACAGGATCAATTTTTGTCAGAAGTAAAGAAAGAAATTAAAAAGAATTTGAAAATTGAGCTAAATTTAAAAAGCACACAGGCGAAATCAGAGTCGTTTGTAGTGATCTCAGGCGCAAGTGAAAGATCAATAACTCCAGTTAGAAACAATAGGTTTCAACAAGCAAGTAGTCCATTACCAAAATTTAGATCAAAATTTGAGTCGAACAAGTTAACAGATATTTAAATAGATGGAAAGGAAGGTCCTATCCAATGTAGTCATTGCCAAAGGATTGGACACCATGTTAACCAATGTTGGTTTAAAAATAGAATACGGAGAAGCCCAATTCCGATTCAGTGTGATAATTGCCAAAGAATGGGACACGACAGCAATCAATGCTGGTCCAAAATAACGTACAACGTAGTCCAAGGCAAATGTGGCCCAATTGGTTAAAAGGAAATGGTGGGGAAAGTTTTACTAAAACGAACATTAATGATCAGAGAACTAATGATAACTTACAATGCTATAATTGCGGAAGAAAAGGACATGTGTCAGGAAATTGTTTTGCCAGGTCAATATCAACATCAACATCACCATCACCGCAGGGAAATAAAGTAAATCTACAAGGATAAATTCAATGCCATTCATGCAGAGGTTATGGAGACATGGAAAGGCAATTAAATTAGCCGAATAAAATTAAATTGGAGCGAGCCGTCAAAGGAGACATGCAATTTCCTTAAAACGAATTAGAGCTATAAGAGGAAGTCCTGGAGAACGTTAGATCCAGACTAATTTGTCAAAGTAAAATCAATTACAAAATGGGTATAAAAGCTACTGGCAAGAAAACAGAATTGCCAGCTGGTCGAAGAAAAAAAACAAGAAGTTCAGCGAGAGCGATCAGAAAACGTTAAAGTTAGTAGTAAATAAATAATTTAAATCGAACGTATCAGAAAGGGACATCTCCTGCTGGAAGATTTATCCCTGCGTGAGATTGATAGCTTATTGAAAAGTGCAGACCAAAAAGGATTGTATCAAGTTTGGTTGAATTAATAAAAAGTGTAACTAAAGTGTAACTATATCGGTCTTAAATAAAAATTTTGTGTTTGGTCGTTTATTTATTTTGAAAAGAACACAAAGAAGTCAGACAGTAATACAGACTTATACAAAATACCCAACAATTATAAAATGCCGTATTATGGTAAATTCGTTCAATTTTGTTATTATAAACGTAATTATTGGAATAATTCAAAAAAAAAATTTTTATTAAAGTTTTACAAAAATCCAATTCATGTATATAAAAATAATTGGAAATCGATAAAAAAATTGATAAAAAAAATCAAATAAATATACCCAGTTCATCGTTTGCAAAAGTAGGTAAAAAATGAGTCTAACATTGGTTTTACAGGTATCAAAATTAAGTAGTATTAAGTCATTTCTATCTTAGCGATAGAAGAGTAATACACCAAACACCACTGAGATACATTCTCTATAGTGGTGGTTGGCGTGTAAAGCAATTCACTCACCAATTTACCAATTAATCATCTTCATCAATTTATACTGAATTGCTTATAATAATGAATGTTTTTGGAAATTTATTTTTAGCCATTTTAGAAATCACTTTCAGGTAAGATATTTAATTTTAAGTAAATTTTAAGCCTTGAATTTTGATCTATATAGATTTGAGATCATTATTCAAGTTCTTAAGTTTTACTTTTAGTCAACATTATAATTATACATTATTTTTAATTAATTTTCAGGGATTTTTGATATTTTATGACATTCATTTTTATGACAAGTATTTTGGAATATTTTCGAAAAAATGTGAGTCAGATACGTTTTTAATATATATATATATATATATATATATATATATATATATATATATATATATATATATATATATATATATATATATATATATATATATATATATATATATATATATATATATATATATATATATATATATATATATATATATATATATATATATATATATATATATATATATATATATATTAAAAAGATGGGGAGGCGCCAAGAAAAAAATTTTTGTTGGGGGAGGCACGGTAGCATAAAGGTTGAAAACCGCTGATGTAAATAAAATTATATGAACTAATAATATCAACTAAATAATATTCAAAAATTTTATTACCTAATAAATTAACAACGTTCTCTATTCTTAACAAATTATAGACTCAGATTCGACATACCTATAAGTAGAGTTGATTCTTGACGATATTTAACTACTTTATAGGTTATGGATAACCGTCTACATTAATTGTGGATTGTAGAATTGTGATTAATTTCGTCTAGAGATCTACTCCGTTTATTGGCCTTAGTGTACTGTAATGAGCTGATTTTAGAAGTGGATTTTAGTATGTTAGTTATAGATGTGATAAAAGTCTGGAAGTTTGCTTGTTTTCGTGGCCACACTGTGTCCACTACGACAAGCCCTACTGTTGTGTGAGTCGACAATGTACTATAGACGTATACTATTACAATAAAACTTGGTCAAACGGAGGGAGTTTATCGACTTAATTCCATGGCAGAAACATGAAGTGGTGCGATCTCCAATGACAAAACAAAAAAAAATTTATTATAACAATAAGTGCATGTCATTGCGAGCTGCGTACTCAGCAATGGAGTTGGACTTTAAAATATGGTTGGATGCACGACTGATCAGAGACGTAGATTATTCGGTACGACTATAATCACTCTTACATTCAAATAAAAAAAATCAAAATCAAAATTTAGCATTAATAGATTATCATAACATATAAAATATAGGATATACAATCAAATTCATCAATACTATTTGTTAACTAGTTGTTTCTGACAGAGTAATTGCAAAAAATAAATTTGGCATAAAGAGTGGTTTTGTGACGAAAATGTGGATGTATATATACCTATTTTTGTGTGTGCGAATACGTGTGCGTGAGTTGATGCAGTAAAACAAACTCGAATTCTTTTTAATTCTAGAATATTCTATTCTCGATTTTTGATGATTTTAATGGCAATTTTTGTGCCATAATTTTTGTTTTTATTTTTAAATTTTTATTTTTTAATTATTTTTTGTTAAATTTGCATTCATGATGGATTTGGGCATTTCCAGAACATTCCATATTAAATTAAAGTTAATTTTTATTCGAGTATCTGAATTTCCTGAATTCTTTTATTGATTTTTGAATGTCTTCCATGATGGATTTTACCATTTTTATGAATTGTTCTAAATTTTTGTCTAGAATTTAGCATTTCTACTATTTTTCGACTTTGTTTTTGTATTTTTATGTTTCTCTGTTATGTTTGAGTCAATTTTCTGTAATACTTCTTGCATTTGTTTGATTTTTATTTTAAATATTGTTTTCTGTTATTTTCTATTAATTATTATTGTTTATTTGATGTCTTATATTTTCCATTTAACTAAACTTACTGCTAGGTGTGCATTTTGTGTACCCCTACATTTTGTCACATTTATAAGATTTTGGGTCTATCTATCAGTTCTAACCCAACATAAGTTATAAAATTTTCCTCGTCAATAATACCAAATTGAATAATAGCATATTACTACCGACCAAACGTAAAGTTGATTTATTAAGTGCATTAAATTAATTGACAAATAAACAGAATATCATAAGAATATTTTATTTTGTTGCATGAATTAAAATAATCAACGAATCTGTTCATATAACTTAATACAAATATTTCTTTTTAAAATCACATATATTAATAAAGGTCGAAATTGTCTCATTGCGCAGCCAACTGCAAGCCGACATTTTCACGCTTGCTTCGTATCTCTATTAGAAATAAATTATCTCGGCTGATGATTTCTTGTCGACCTAAAGTAAATCAATAAATAACAAATAAATAACAAATTTTCAATTACGGACCGAGTGAGAAATTGAGTTGTTTCAGCTGATGTCAGAAACGAGAGCAATTTTAAATGATAAATTGAAATAGGCAAATATCTCAATTATCTAATTAAATTTATTTCAATCACATTAGGTTAAGGAATAACATAAATTTGGGAACCGTTCAGCTTCAAATGGAATTTTGTAATAATTATATAAAACCCTAAAACCCATAACCTCTCACCGTGATAATCCTATTAGCAGCAAGCTTAATGGTGAAGATTACAATACTGAGCCTGATAGCCTTCAAACCCAATCAAAATCCCGAGAATGGAAAAACTCTCAAGCTAAAGGAGCAATCTAGAAGTATTCGCATCCCAATGGAAGAACCAATACCAAGAACACACCAATCAAGTTATTTCAAATCTCCAAACTTCGAAACCAGAGCCGTCATCGAGACGAACAACAGAGTTTTGTTAATAGGTATATATATATCGCCACATTTCCATCACAAGACACTACTCTTTATGCCAAAAAATTCTTTTTGTTAACTTAACGAAACCGAAACGACAAATTAATAGTAAGATCGATTGCATTATTATCATATGTTATTATATTATATTATTGTTATTAAATTATAATTTATGAAGTTCAGAGTGTGATGAAACTTTTACCTTTTCAGTTTTATTTTACGCAGCATGAGTGATTGGAATCTTCACGTTCATTTTTTATACACGAGATTCGAGCCAGCCTTGCAATCTAAATTTCAAGTAACTTCATTATTGATGGGTACACAACCCCAATGATTGCAGGTCCGTGACCTGACATGCAGATAAAATAGAAAAATTTTTATAACCAGGGGTCGACACAACTACATGATTCATTCTATCGAGCTGTGGAGAAAATTCCTCAGTGGTAGTTAGCCGAGTCGTTGCGACCGAGCGAACGAACTAAATTTATAATAATTAAAGGGTCTATGGCCCCCACATGACATTAAGGCTTGGTGGGTTACAGGTGGTCGAATATTTGCTCTTAAGTGCTGTTTCCAGTGTAACCCCAAGATACAACATTATTTACCGCTTGATACCCGTTGAGTAATCAACGTTGGTACTGTATCAAGTGGGTGAGTACTCGCAAAAAGTGAGCGCACTAATGGCACTATAATTGTCGAGTACTCTATGGGTTCACGGACTACCGTTAGAAGGCATGTGTCCGATTTACTCAGATCCCTTACCGAAATTGTTTTCCCAAACCCCCTTATGCCAACCTCATTGTCTTCGACGATCACAAGACTCAACCTCATGCACATCAGATTGTTAAAACTATTTATTTGATTATCACAAGTTTGACAGTATGTGTACCAATACATGAGAATTCATGCACTCAATTGCGATTCAGGATGATGGAGCTGACTCGAGTTTTCTTAGCTTCTCTTGTTCAGCTAGCCAGGCCCTTTTCAACTTTTCTCGTGTATTTCGCCCTAGCCGCTTGCGTATTGGTTTGCTCACCTGTACCGGTGGCCAGCAAAGTATCTTGGCCAGTTCCACGGGTAATCGGCGAATCTGATCTTTGAGGGTGTCGTGAACTGAACCTCTCGTTCAGCTTGACCTCGAGCGTGCGCACCTGTAACTTCAGCGCCCATATTTCAATTTGATCCTGCTCCGCCTGGGTCTGGAGTTGCAGGATGTGTGCTGTCCTCTTCTTCTCGGCACTTTACCTTGAGTTTTTCAACTCGGACTCGGAGGTCTTCGGCTTGTTGTTGGGCCTACTCGCGATCTCTGCGTAAATTTTCGAACAATTTGAACAATGAAACAGGATAATTATAAAATTTTATTACTCTCATCCATATACGTAAAAAGAAAATTCATTTAATTTCATCACAAAATCATTAACTGTGTATTGGAATGAGGTCGCCTAAATCGCAAAGGTGCACTATAATCAATAAAGCCAACAATTTGATAACAAAATAATTTATTACACGAAATTTTAAATAATACCAAAAAGAAAACAAGTCAAACATAATCCATTTCGATACAGGTTATAAAAAAATTGTCGCTGGGCCATACTAGATGCTTGCGGGGCCTCCCTCGCTTCCGTGGGGGCACTTCTGCGGCCTCTAACTCTTCCAGTGGAACTACCTCCTTTTCGGACCGGAGCTGGATCTCGATTTTTCTCAGCCGAAGTTGGGCTGCCTCCACTTCTATTGCTGCTCGGTTGCGGGCCTCCCGCAACAGATCGTTTGTCGGTTCTGTCTTAACCCACGCCGGGGCATCGGGCTCTGGACCACTCCGAATGACTGGACCGAAATTGTCTAAATCCAGACCGCGGTTCCAGTCATGGATCTTCTACCAAATGTATCAGGTCCGGAGTCGTGTGATCAAATATCTGTCGGCTTCCTCATCGCTATAATCGCCCGAGTGTGACATTTCTACAATACAAATCGAAATCAGGACACCTTACACAGACTGAGATGAGTCTTTAAGCACAAGAATTTCACTGACTACTTCCCAAATTCATTCTGCCATCACTCACCCCTCAGTGTTCTAAATACCTAACGAGAACATAGGTAATGGACGGAAATAGTGGGTAGTAATAAGGTACTGCCAGAATTTTTAAATATAAAACGAAATTTATATAATTTGAAAAATATTTTAATTAAGAAATCTACAAAATAATGATCAGATCGCACAGAAGAAGGACCTCGGACAATGGCGTTCATAATTAAAACCTTGCATTCAAAGTTAGTCATTTTCGATATTTGTAACTTAGTTAAAGAATTTAATGAAGTTGTATGACTAGAGAAACGACTGCAATTACAACCTAGATTTCCGATATTATTTTTTTATAAAAAAAAATTTAATAGTCCTGGTTATTAATTTAGTGAATCTTACACTTTAACTAAATATATCCTAAAATTAATTAGCAATTAACTTTGTTTAATTTAATCATTTAAATTTTCAGAATCTTGTTTACCACTAGATGGTAATTCAAAATTCAATACATTAATTTTTCTACGAATTTATGAAATCGGACCATTTTGGTAATTTACCACTAAATTCGGTTACACTGGGGCGATAAGTATTAGTGACGAGCTTAGTTTCTCGTTTTACTTACTTCTCCCTCGTTTGTGCTCGTCATGAGTGGTGTAATCTTCTTTGGCTAGCTTGGAAGTAATTTATTTATTAACGATAAATTTTCATTTTTAGGTACGTTTGGTGGGAATTTTTACTCGGACGGGGATTTAACTTTTTTGAGAGATTGTCATACGACTCCTTGCTGGTACTTTTGCTTTATAGTTTATATCAAATGCACATTTATAATTTATTAATAATAAAGTTTAGTATTTCCTTTTGATAATGCTTTTTATATTTTATATAAAGTATACATTCATAATTTATTAATAATTTATAAGGTTATTCCTTATGTAATTTGGTAATCTGCACCATTTGTCTCTATGCTTTACTGGTGGTTCAAATAAACTTGATTAATCATTCCAAGTTATTGAGGTAAGTTTTATCTAACTCTTAATTTCTGGGGCAGCTAAGTTGACTAAAATGTTTCCGTCAACTGATAGCCTTAGGTTAAATTAAATTACCATATACATGTACACGCCTATACTTACACCTATACCCATATATATATATATATATATATATATATATATATATATATATATATATATACAGCCGCACATATTCTTATCTAAAATCAATAATCGGGGGGGGGGGGGCTGTTACTAAAAATAGAGTTTAGTAATTGCGACGGTTTTTATTGGAGCAAAAGGTTATTCATTCTAAAATTAATCATGAGGGGGAATCCTAAATCGATAATTTGATTATAGTTTAATTTTTAACGATAACCATTTAATAATATAATAATAATGATAATAGCAATCATAACGAGGGTTAATGGTAGTAAGATTGCTACTGATGGTGGGTTACAGGTACTGTAAATCTTTACCTCCTCGTGCTGTTTCCAGCGTAACCCAAAATACAAGTTTTAGCTGACCACTTGATACCCGTTGAGCAATCAACGTTGGTACTGTATCAAGGGTTTGGGCACTAGCAAAAAGTGAGCATGCTTAACATACTATAATTGTCTAGCACCCACTGGGGTTCACGGACTGCCGATAGAAGGCCTATGTCCGATTTCTTTTCGTCCCCGTTTCGACAATTAACATTATAATAAAAGAAAATCAAAATGCCCGCTATGGACGCACTAGGAAGATTTATTTAGACAACATGAATAGCTTATCGTGTGCTGGTCGGTTCTCTTGATGTAGCCTCTGATTCAGTAACATGGAGAGCTAATTGGGCCTGGCTGGCCTGCCTTATCCTCGCTCGCGCCGCTTTTCCCGGCCGAATCTTCTTCCTTGGGGCCACTGCTGATGGGGCGCGTTCCGTTGGTCGACGGAGCAACTCATCTAAGGGCCGGATCCTGTTGATGCACCTTGACTTCCAGTTCCCTCACTCTTAGGCGGAGGGCCCGCAATTCAATCTGGTCTTGTGCATTCTGAAGTTGTAGTTGGGTAATCAACTTCATCCTCTTCTTCATTTCCGCTGGTGGGAACCAGGTGCACTCGAAGTTCTTCTGCCTGTCGTTGTGCCCGTTCCCTATCGGCTCGCATCTCTTCCAAGAGTTTCTGCACTAAAACAAAGGTAACATCAATATTGTCGATATATTCTTGCCCTATCACGGCCACCATCACTAAATGAGTCACTATCCTCACCCCGCAACCCCGCCTTTATGTGTCTCTACACCCCGTTCTACTCCTAGGAGTCTCCAAAATACTCATGGGGTTGGTAGGAATACTAACCCTTCAAACTACGTGGAAAAATTGTAACTGGATTACGAGTAATAATAGACTAATAACATTAGGTGGGCATAATCAATGAGTATGCCAGTTAACTTTAATTACCCAAATAAAGAAAATGTTCACAATTAGATTATTATACAAGACATAAATTAGTAACAAAGGACGTTTATCGAGTCAAACAATAATGTACATTTAAAGGTCGAAATCAATACATGCAAACTGTAAATTTTATTCAACCGAATACGGTCATAGCTCAATGTGAATTTGTTCGCGGCACGGTACAGCACAGTGTTAATTCTTGATCTGGTTATCACTTTGATTGGGCTGGATTGATCTTTCGTGGGCGACCGCGCTTTTGTGTTTGCTCCGGCTCTCGATAGGGACTTCGCGGCCGTTCCAGTCCACGGCGGAGGGCTGCGGTCCGCTTAGGGTGACATTGGGCTCGAGCGTAACCATCGATGTCTTCGAGCTCGCCGGGTAGGATTGCTACCTCGAGTCGGTGCAACCGGTCCACCGCCTCCTTCGCATCGTCGAAGGCGTCGAGTAACGCCAATGCCGAATAATTGAGATAGGGCTCCACCTTTGGAGTCACTGGGATCACATTCTGATAGGTCCAGTCATGGATCTTGTACCAGATCCATCTGGACCGTAGCCGGGCGATTTCTGCGTCCTCTCTCAATCGGACGGCTTCGTCTGCTTCCTCGCCGATAATTTCGAGGCTCGAGTCGACTGATGAGGGACCGGCCTGCATATTCCTTGACCTAGTGTTGGGCATGACTATAATGATAAGAGAAAATATTAACATATTTCATAATTGACCTTCGTTCTCCCATTTGGGCTTATATTAACCAAGGACGTTCGAACCAATATATTATATTCCCACCCCAAGTATGACCCGCATCAATCTCACAGGCAATGTCCTTCATGATTTGGATGGGTTTAAGTTGTAAATTAGTTACCAGATTTTTGATTTTTCAACTGAACTCGAGGGGATTTATTCGGGAATTAGAAGTTTGAGGATTTGTCCAAATACCATGGTTAAATTAACTAAACTTATACAGGTAATCTAAGTACTACTAAGTTCCAATTTAACCAGTTAAAAGTTGATAAATTAAACTTAGCAAATGAATTTATAAAAATTGCTATCCAAACAATTTTCTTTTTCTTTTCTCTTAAACTACTGTTGTTTAAATTATTCAAAATTATTAAATTATTAATTTAATATTTATCCATTATTCGAAATTAATTTATTTAAAAAAAAAATTCAACAGAGAATTATGCTACTAAGATCCACCACGGGAGGGTTATTGTTACGTGCCATTAATATATTCGGTCCCTAGCAATTTCTATCCGTGTGGGCTGTAAGTAGCTTCAACTTCATTCTACTGGGATGGGTATCTAATCTTTAAATTTCTAATTCATTTAATTTCAGGAATATACCCCTCGCGAATTCTGGTTAATCGTGAGATTAGTCTGGACAAATGCACGAAACCTCGATTGTCTGATGGGAATCTGAAGTTTAGTATCTAATTCGTCAGGTGTCCGGTTGGAGCTTTTTGTTCATCTCCATGTTTTGGATACATGTCTATACGTGCCGGGAAATTCAGGACTACAATTTGAACCCGAGGGAAGTTTAGAAAGGCCCTCCCATCGGTAAAGTTTTTCCCTTTTTTCGTTTATAACTGAAATGATTTCTCTTTTTTCGTTTTACACAACAATTTATACTTTTGAGTAAATAAAATGTTTTGGTTTCTGTTAAATTTAATTATATAGTTCATTTTTATTGTAAGAAAGTAATTATGGAGTAATTTTATCCCCATTCATTTTAACTCAGGTAATCCACGATTCGAATTGTGATATATTTGGTTATTTATTATTTCTCGTCCATGATCGGGTGGGTATCTACCTTAGTTTGGGCCGTCAAACCTAGGCAAGGGGTCCTTTGCCCTTTCCTACATACGTTGGATCTAGTTCTGGGGTAACAGGGGTGAGATGAGTTTTATAAGAAGGTTAGTGCTTTTACTGACATGGTCAATGGCGATTGGCTCGTTTACGAGAGGGCATGCATCGACCATTTGATCAACTAGAATCGGTTCAATGAGGGTGATCCTTGGTTGGTAAGGTTGTTACTATTAATAGAAGCAGTGTTATTGGTCAAAATTTTAAAATACAAAAAAATTAATAGTGTTGGGGTTTTCAAATTTCCCTATTTATAGTAACATAAGTAATCGATAAATTGGTTTGGAAAAGTTATATAGGACGGGGGTTAGATTAATGATAGTATTAAGGTAAAAATAAAAATAAAAATTTAATTGATTCATTTGGGATATCCTTCGATCCCATTTTTTTTTGTTTTTTTTAATGAAGTTGATTGGGTTAGTTATTCATGATAAATATAAATAATATGAAATGACGATAAAATACTAATGTAGATATATAATTTTGATAGACTAGGGTCTAGGGTCAATCATGAAAATTGGGAAATTATTTTCGTGAGTGATTTATAGCTGGTGGGTAATTATTAATGACCATGTGGTTGGCGGAGGTAGATTATGAAAAATTTCCTAAATCCATTTTATAGCGATGATATAAGTTAACTATACCTACAATGCAGCCCAATATCACTGTGCGCGATTTCAGATGCCCTTTTCTCTTTGGAAGCAAGCTTTTCATCTACCCCAGCCATCGACCCTCTTCTTCCTTTCTCTCGCTGTGCTAGTAAGAAATCTTTATCTTCTTGTAAAACTGATTTCATGTTCAGAGTATCGGCGTGAGCGACATCAAAAAGATCATCGAGTCTGGAAATAAAAGCCGCCTCTCTTGAGAGTTGAGTTGGTGAAGCTCGTGTTTTGTTCTTCTTGAGAAGACGCCATTCCTCAAATGTCTTCTCCAGCTTGGTTTGACAGTTTTGATGTTCTCTCATCGGGATTCTAGCTTTCAGCCAAAACTTTGATATTTCAGTGATGGTAACAGCCGACGATTGTCTTATGGTTTCCTTCAGTTCGAGATGGTGATGCAGGAAGAATCCAAGAGTCATACGCAATGACGGCAACTTGCTGCCGGTTAATACAGTCACAGAGTCCCCAAGAAGATACAGCTGGTTCTGAGATCTTGTTGCTTGTGCCATAGATGACATTTTTTATCAGCTCAATTAGTCTGAAAAAAATTAGAAAAGGCATTTTTATCAATCATTTGGCATTTGGAATCACGAATTTTACCATTTTAAACATGAAACATTAAAAACAGTTATTTAGCAGTGTTAACTCAACAATAATTGTAATAATAAAGTAGAGCAATATGCCTCAATCAAGCAAACATTCTGAATTGCCATACTGCTGCAACAATTCTAAAAATATTTGGACTCAACCAGTCAACCTCCACACTGCAATACACAGATTGTCAAATAAGGTCATACACATTACACAATCAAACACATACACACACAAATTACACATATTTGAAACTTTAAGATAAACCATAAACCTGTAACATGTGATACTACATTGTATAAATTTAAAAATAATTTCAAATACCTGGTTTGCTGTAGTGTAGTGTTGATGAAAAAATAATCACATTTACAAATTTATCACTATTTCAATCATTAATAATAAATAGAAACAAAAATTGTATTTCTCCGGTACGTTATGACATAAGATTCAGAGTTTTGTACAAGCTATATATAAAGTAAACATGAAATTTGTTACGAAATGAAAAAAAAATCAAAGTAATATGGATGTCGACCTACAAATTCCTATAGTTTGATTTAATAATTCATGACTCTTCATCGAATGGTATAACTATTCCTGTGTATACTTATAAAGAGTCCATTTAGATGGGTAGATTCATAATGATCAAATAGCGCTAACATATAAGAGTAGAAAACCATTTTATCTAGTGCATAGTTGGTAAGTCATATAATTATTAATATTTAATTCCCAAGGTACAATTTTAAATAAAGTCTATCTAATACATATTAAACCGCATAATATAGATGTTAATAGATAACTATATAAAATATTATTTTAGTTAAAATCAATATTAAATTCAGCTATGATAAACTAGAAGGGTACACAATTTGATTTGGGCTAGATTCGGATTATTAAATTCCTTGATTTAAATATAATAATATCATTTGAAGTATATTAGTGATATCCAATATTAAGTATATTAAACTTCGAATAATTTGGTGAAATTAACCGACTACCAGAGTGCCTTCGTAATATATTGAGTCTGGGATATTTCCCGTTTAGATGATCCTAGTGGTCTGTTTCCTATATCAGAATTAAGTGTTGATTTTTGGTATGTCGTTTACTGAAAAGTCGGATTAATTAAAATTTTCCTACTTTCCCGACCCAACTGGATACGGTACGATAGGCCTTATTGTATTATGTTTCCCGCGATTACTTTCCCGAAGTTTATTTCGTCCGCATAGTCCCTGTGACTATGCCAACTACCGGTATGGATTTACCGACCTACTCCTGGTTAGAACCATTAGTTCGTGGCGACCTCCGGTTAAAAAAAATGTTTAAATTTTTGTGCATGTGGGGTCGTAGACCCGAATACGTATAGTTAGTTGGAAACAAGGCTGATCAGCATAGTGACTATAACCCGTTCACAATGCTGGTCCCTCTTATTTCGTAATAGTAGGATAAAAAAAAAATAATTCAATGCAAATCAATATAATAAAGTAGAATAATAATATAACAATGATAAAATATACAAACAACATTCCTTACTTTCAGTGTTGTCCAAATTTGTTACGAAAATTTTTGGCATACAAAAAGATTGAATTGTGACCAAAACGCGTCGGTATATATACCTATTTTGTACACGTGTATGTATTGATGCATTAAAACAAACTCGAATTCTTTTTATTCCAGAATTTTCTATTTCGTGATTTTGATATTTTTAATGGAAATTTTAGTGCTATAATTTTTGTTTTTATTTTTAAATTTTTATTTTCTAATTATTTTTCGTTAATTTTACGTCCATGATGGATTTGGAACGGTTCCAGAACATTCTATTTTACTTTTAATTTAATTTTTATTTTAACTGATGTTTTTATGAATTTCTTTTTGAGATCTTTGTTTTTTTAATACTAATTTATTTATTTTCCTTAACTTTTGTTGTTCTAGATGACTTTTGTGTTGGTCATCGCCATTTTTATAGAATGTTCTGGGTTTTTCCGGAATCTTTTTACTGTTTTTATCGTCTTTTAAGTTATTCGAGTTTGCTTTTTGTAATTCTGTTTATTTGGTTATTTTTGAGTTAGATTTTGCATAACTTCTTGCTTTTGTATAATTTTTATTTAATTTCTGTGTTTTAGGTTTTTGTTGTTTTTTCCTTTAATTACTATTGTTTATTTGGTGTAGTTTTTAATATTTAACTATACTTTTTGCTTTTTTTGCATGCTGTGTACCTACACATTTCGGTCACAATTAGAAATTTGGGTCTAGAAGTCAGTTCTAGCCCAACACTGATAATAATATTAAGAATGCTAATAATAATAATGGTAGAGCTATATTCCTATCAGATTACTATCTATAAGGGGGTCATCCATAAAAATTTACAATTTGTATTTTTTATATACTGCAAACATCAAGGTAAATTCATAAACTATAACTTAGGGGTCGTATAGGTGTTTAAGTTATTTCTAAGTATAATACAACTTATGTTCCCTAATTTAGAGGTCGTGTACACTTATACATTATATTTTATATTTTAGGCATATGGTGTATTTATAAATTATATATTTATGTATAATCAAAATTATATTTTATACATTAGGCCTATTAGACATTTGAAAAAAACAGAAACGCACGTTTCAGTCTGACACTTGACGAATGGACTTCTTCTCGAAACAGACGTTTTATGAATGTTAACGTGCATGGATCAGGAGATCGGGTCTGGAATTTGGGATTGGCTCGTATTAATGGCCGATTTGCGTCTGAAGATTGTATAAAATTGCTGGAAAAAAAGCTTGAATCATGCCAATTAGATATTGGAAATGATATTTTGTGCATTGTTACAGATGGTGCCTCCATGATGCAAAAAGTTGGTAGATTGTTACCCTGCGAACAAATTTTATGTTTTCCTCATGCAATTCAAATTGCAATTGGTAATGTACTCTATAAAAAGCAAACGTTGGATTTAGTAGATAATGCAACAGAAAACGAAGTAGAGCAGGACAATAATGAAAATGGACCGAACTTTGAGTTAGATGAAGAAAATCTTACTGATGATGAGGATGATGACAATAGAATATGCGGGTAGATATGGGAATTGAAACTGATGTTATGGAAACCACTGAAAACTTTCAATTACGAGCATTAATCACAAAAGTTCGGAAAATTGTTAAAACTTTTCGTCGTTCTCCTTTGAAAAATGGAGTGCTTCAAAAATACGTGAAGCAAGATCATAAAAAAGAATTATAACTTGTGTTAGATTCGAAAACTAGATGGAATAACATGTTGTCTATGTTAGAGCGTTTTAATATTTTGAAAACTTCATTAAAAAAGCACTAATTGACATTAAAACGGACATAATTTTATATGAATCAGAATGGGATTCGGTATCACGAATATCTTAAAATTTGATGCCAGTAAAATTAGCCGTAGACGCTTTATGCCGTGCAGATGCTAAAAATTTTTCTGCGGATGCAACATTTACGTTTATGTTACAAAATTTTAGAGAATGACGAATTTGCCCTTGAATTGAAAAAAAGAGAGAACTCCAATTCAATCGGAGAATAACTATTTTATCTGATGTGCTACAATATTTGCATAATGGTGGCAAAACAAAAATTCACAAGAGCATTTCCGGTAACTCGAAAACAGAAATAAATAAAATTATTCTATTACTGGCCCGGTGACTTAATGATGAAATTACTGCTGAAGTTGATTCAACGGATTCCGAGTCTGATTCTGATTTAGTATTTGAACCCAACGAATTTTTTGAAAGTGAAACGCAGCCCTCCTTACAGAAATTGTTGCAGCAAAAAATCCAGCAGTCACTTTTACAGCCGACAAGAATTTTAAAAAAACATCAATTCAATCTGCGATTCGAAATGAATTAAAATTTTGGGAAGAAGGTGGATCTCGTGGACCATTTTTGGAAATAATTTACAAAAATTTGTTGTGTATTCCCCCAACAAGTGTTGAAGCAGAGAGAGCCTTTTCCGCCGCTGGAGCATTTTCAACAAAAATTAGGTCAAGACTTAATGATACTACATTAGGACAATTTGTGTATGCTGAGAAGCTTCTTCAAAAAGCAAACATAAATTTGTATTTATATAGTAATTTTTATTTTTATATTATCTTTTTTTAAATATTGAAATTGTTTTGTTTGTTTTTTTATTAATATTAATACAAAAATAAAAATTTTCTTTGTTTACTTTGAAATAAATTTATGCTGGTTAACATTTTTTTTGCTCTTGACCTTTTATTTTTCAATTCCAGAATAATTCCGGAATTCCGAATTTCATCTTACGTAAATCCGAAAATTCCGGAATTCGGTTTTCGTTAAAAAATGGATTCCCTACTCAGGACTGTTTGAAATAAAAGATTCTCTTTCCTTTAGTTTGCAACATGATTTTTATTTTTTCATAAAAAGCTATAATAAAGTTTTCAAAACATATCGTTTATTAATTTATTTGTTAATTAAACGCACATTTCAATTTTTTTGAATAAGATTGAATTGATGTTAGTCATATCCCACTATACGAATCTAACAATATTATTTACTATAATTAATTAATAACGCCATCTAAGGGCTAATTATAAATATATAATACAGGTGAACCCGTTTAATATCATCTCGGTTATTATCACGACCCGTTTAATATCACTAAAAATCAAAATCGACGTGCCAAACACTATTAAATCATTTTTACTCGGTTAATATCATCTTGCATAATATCCATTTCCCGCTTATATCATGAATATTTTTTGATTTTGATATTTCAAATTCGCTTAATATCATGATTTTTTATGAATTTTTTTATAATCTTTTTATCAAAGTTCACACAAAAGAAGTTTAAAAGATTTAAAACTGAAACTTGATATTGTGGCCACTAATGGATGGTTAGATATGTTGGGCTAGAACTGACTTCTAGACCCAAAATCCTGAGTTGTGACTGGAATGCGTAGGTACATAACATGCAAAAAGCAAAAAGTATAGTTAAATATTAAAATTACACCAAATAAACAATATTAATTAAAAGAGAAACCAACAAAAATATAAACACAGAAATTAAATAAAATTATACAAAAGCAAGAAGTTATGCAAAATCTAACTCAAAAATAACCAAATAAACATAGAGTTACAAAAAACAAACTCGAATAACTTAAAAGACGGTAAAAACAGTAAAAATTCCAGAAAAACCCAGAACATTCCATAAAAATGGCGATGACCATCATAAAAGCTACCTAGAACAATAAAAGTTAGAAAAATAAATAAATTAGTAAGAAAAATAAAAAATTCTTAAAAAGAAACTCAGAAAACATCAATTAAAATAAAAATTGAATTAAAAATAATATGGAATGTTCTGGAACCGTTCCAAATCCATCATGGGGGTAAAATTAGCAAAAATATTTAGAAAATAAAAATAAAAATTATGACGCAAAAATCGCCATTAAAAATATCAAAATTACAAAATAGAAAATTCTGGAATAAAAACAATTCGAGTTTTTTTTAATGCATCAATACATACACGTGTACAAAATAGGTATATATACCGACGCATTTTAGTCACAAGTTAATCTTTATGCCAAATTTTTTTTGTTATTGTTATTACTTTATTGGAAAATTTTGAAGTAAATGTTCTTTTATTTTATGCATTTTTATCATGTTAACCGTATTTATGTTGAAAGTTCTTATGCGTTAATCTTAATATGATTCTGATAAAGGAATTTCCCTTTAAATTTTTTTTCAAGAGGGATCAACATTGATCGAACTTATCATCGATTTTGATCCGTCTCGCATAAAAAATGGTTATTTCATCAACATCTACAACGTCATTGTGCACGCAGCCTTGACGTATGCAGGCCACTGCCTGGCATGCACCTCAGTACTATAAATGGTGGGGTCGTCGGAGGTCGTACCGACTCAGTGGTATACGCCGCTGGGTTCGTCAATGAATCACCTCCGGGCGATGGAGTTCTCGGAACTCGTTATCGTTATTATAATACGGTAGTATATTACCGACTACATTCGCAATAGGGCTTGTCGTAGGGAGCACAGTGAGGCCCCGAAAGCAGGCAATGTTCTATAAAATTGACTTTTCACATGCATAATATACATATAACCTGTACATTAAAAATCAACAATGATACATTACCCTAAGGATGATAAATGGAGTAGAGCTCCAGACTCAAATTAATCACAATACACAATCTATGTAGTCGGTTAAATGTCCTTAAAGTTAATCTTGCCATATACTTACTACTTATAAAATGTATAAACTATAATTTTACGAATTAAACCCCTATAATACCCTATATAGAAATATTAATTTAATATTGCTTATATATACTACTTATAAATATATACCTCTTATAAAATTTACAAATTATAATTTTATAAATTATCCGAATATAAGATGCTTTTTTTTCATCACTTTTGGGGATGATAATCGTGGTGCGTCTTATACATGGGTATAACAGGAAATATTTTTTCCTACTCAGAAAATTTTCTGAAAACCCGGTATGGGCAAGGGAAATAAAGCATAAATTAATACAAAATTTTTTTTTTTAGTTACAGAATGTTTTTTTCATTACAGAGATCATTATTTTCATCTTCACTTTTTATCAAATTCTCAATCTCAATGGACTCGTCCACTTCTTCAAACATTAATTCATTTTCCATATCATCATCCTCATTCCCTACATCAGATATATCGTCCTGCCAAATAACATCGTCTTCTGATCCATCCATAGCATTACTCAAACAACATTTCTTGAATCCTTTGATAATAATTGCCTCAATAACTGCATCCCATGATAATTGAATCCATTTGCAAATAGTTTCTAAATCAACCTTTCGTCTGTTTCCAGAAGCAGTAAATGATGGAGCTCCAGAAAAAAACCACTCATTCCATCTCTTTCGCATCTCTTGTTTAAATGGCCTATTGCAAACTACATCCATAACTTGGAGTTGCCCGGTCATCCCTCCAGGAATAATCACAAGATCTGTTTTGTTTTTTGCCAAAATTTCCTTTACGCATGGCATACGGTGGCATCTAAATGCGTCTAATACCAGTAACCTCCTTGAATTTCGAAATTCATCTTTTCTATCATTACACCAAATAGTCTTAATCCAATCCTTAGTCAACTCCTCATTCATCCATCCATTTTCTTGTGCTTTAACAATAATACCAGCTGGCCAATGAATGTTCTTTGGTAAAGATTTTCTTTTAAAAATTACATAAGGCGGCATCTTCTTGCCGTCACCATAAGCTCCCAACATAACTGTAAACCGATTCTTTTCGTTGCCTGTAGTTTTAATAGGTACGGACTTGACTCCTTTGAAATCCAATGTCTGAAATGAAGGTATATCAAAACTTAGTGGAGTCTGATCCCCATTTGCTATGCAACTAATTGGATATTCATGCCTTTTCCTTAAATTTATTATATATTTCTGATAGTCGAGCAGCTTATTATCTACATCATCCAGCAGTCGCTGTGCAATCGAAGTCCTTCTTCTTATAGAAATATCATTCCTTTTCATGAAGAGCTGGCACCAGCGCGCCGAGGCTTTAAATATTGAACCAGGATACATCTCCTTGACTAACTCTAAAGCCTTCAATCTAACTTCTACAGTGGATATTGAGGAACCTGAAAATCGCCTTTCATGAACATATTCAACTAATTTTTTTCTCCACGTCAGGAAAAAATAATTTCCTCCCTCTGCCAGGGGCCTTTGTAGAGGATCTGCACTCTTTTAAAGTATTTTTATTATTTCTCCAATGCCTTACATTAGCTTCACTGAGTCCATATTCTCTAGATGCTCCTCTATTTCCGATACGTTCGGCTGCTTCAATTACCTTCAATTTGAAACCTGTCGTATAACTGAAGCGTTTAGAAGACATTATAGGGAAATAAAAATATAAATTTAAGTAACTGAAATTTTAATTTTAAACAAAAAATAAATTTAATGTAATATAAATTTAATGTAATATAAATTTAATGTAATAATTATACATGCGTCTTATATTTGGGTTACTTATATTTTCTTGAATTCAGTCAATTTTTAATGATGCGTCTTATATTGGATGCGTCTTATATTCGGATAATTACGGTAATTGTTTTTTAAAGTGGACTCAATTAAAAAAGAAAATGAACAACTTAACTACAATAGATGCTGAACTCGTAAAAGTATACGCAGTTGAAAAGAAACATTGGTACGCTGTTTTGGAGAGAATTGTCGAAATCATAAAATATCTTGCCAGACAATGCCTGTCTCTGCGTGGCTCGTCAGATACTATCTATGAAAAAAATAACGGTAACTTTTTAAAATTTGTAGAACTTTTTTCTAAATTTGACATAGTAATAGCAAATCATTTAGCAAAGATACAAAAAAAGGAGACACAAACAGTTCATTATTTAGGCAAAACTATACAAAATGAAATAATATCGTTGATCTCTTCGAAAATTTTGCAAAATATTATTCAAATGATAATTAATGCCAAATATTTTTCTCTAATATTAGATTGCACTCCTGATATTAGTCATAACGAACAAATGACATTTATAGCCAGATTTGTCAATAAAGATGAAAATAATGAAGTTGCAATAAGCGAACATTTTTTGGGATTTTTAAAAGTATCTGACTCCACAGGAAAAGGTTTAGCAACTTATCTTATTGACAACATTAAAGATTTAGGTTTGAATATTAATGATCTACGTGGACAAGGTTACGATAATGGCGCAAATATGCATGGGAAAAATAATGGGGTCCAAAAACGTATTTTAAATTTGAATTCTCGTGCATTTTTCGTCCCATGTGCTGCACATACACTTAATTTAGTAGTGAATGATGCAGCCAAAATTAACACAGAATCATTTAGTTTCTTTTCCACTATTCAAACAATTTATAATTTCTTTAGCGCTTCAACAAAACGATGGGAGTTCTTAAAAAAAAATACTAAAATTACAGTAAAACCTTTGTCAGCCACCAGGTGGGAATCAAGAGTCGATGCCCTTCGTCCACTTAGGTTTGAAATAGCTGAAATTTTAGATGCTTTAGTTGACATTTATGAAAACCTAGAAATAGATAATAATACAAAGCATGAAGCTAAGGCTGTGGCTTTCAAAATAAAGAGTATGAATTTATATGTTCAGTGGTTATTTGGTACGATGTTTTAAGTAAAGTTAACGTTGTTAGTAAACTGCTCCAAAATCCAAATCAAAACTTAAATGTTTCTTCAGTTGCGTTAAATAGTCTTATTAAATTTATTGAAGAATATAGATCCGATGAAAATTTTAGTCTTATTCTTCAAACGGCAGAAAATATAGCAGCTGATTTAGAAATACCTGCGAAATTCAAAGATAATACGTTACGAAGAAGAAAGAAAAAAATTTTTGGTTATGAATCTGTAGACGAAACGCCAGTTGATCCGATACTTAAATATAAAATATCATTTTTTCTGCCAATTTTAGATATTACTATCAATTCTTTAAAAGAAAGGTTTAATCTTTTCACAAAATATAGTGAAAAAATTTGAATTTATACATAATATAAAAGAAATTAACAAAATGGATGATAATACATTAAAAAAACATTGTTCTGATTTAGAAATAATGCTAACCGATGGCGAGAAAAAAGATATATCTGCAACAGAATTATTTAATGAAATAAAAATAGCAAAGGAATTTTTGGAAGACTTTGAAAACCCACTAAACATCTTGCAATATATATATATATATATATATATATAAATCTACTGGATTCCATTTTTCCCAATTTTGTAATTGCTATTAAAATATTTTTAACTTTACCAGTTTCAGTTGCTAGCGGAGAACGATCTTTTTCGAAGCTTAAACTAATTAAAAATTATTTAAGATCAACAATTTCACAAGAAAGATTAGTTGGTTTAGCAATGATATCGATTGAAAGTGATATATGCGACAAATTAGATATACATAATTTAATTGATGAATTTGCCAGTTTAAAAGCTAGAAAAGTAAATATCTAGAATAATAGTTTTGTCAATTTTTATACAAAATATATGTATGTTATGTAATTTTTGTATATTATAATATTGTTTCAATAAAATAAAAAAATATATAAACAAAATAAAACCTGTATTTCACTTGGAAAAGAATTATTATTAATTTTTTAATGTTTTTATTACAAATTTAATATTGCCAATTAAATTACGTTAATTCCAAAAAACCAATAAAATAAATGGGCGTCTAAAATGAGTTTCGCATCGGGGCGCTACTAATGCTAGAGCCGGCGCTGTATATATATCTAT
>CAUHTR010001256.1:32205-83919 GCA_959609185.1 Schmidtea polychroa
AAAGTCTACTAATAAAATAAAATGACAAAGTATTGGTGATGAAATAATTGAATCTAATGTTTTTATTCTTTGACAATAAATACCCTCACCGAAAAAAAAGAAATCGGAAAATCATTCGGCAATCGAGTCTACTAAAGGCACGTCCAGATCGGTTAATTGCAATCCAGCTTTGAGACCCACATTCGTCAATCGGAATATACATCTCAATGGCACCTTGGAATTTACTTTATCGAAGCTTGGAAAGCAGATTTTCCAATAAATAGGAGTTTCAGTTGTTTGATGTTAATAAATTCTATTATAGATAAATGCCCCGGTGTGGGTGAAGACCGAGCCGGATAACAATTGGCTCGTCGAGGCCCGAGATCGCACCATGGGTGCCATTGCCAGGGCACAATATAAGCTTCGCCTGATTGAAGCTCAGATCCATGCCGTCGGAGCCGGCCGACCAATAGAGGAGGCAGAAATGGAGCCGACGCCAGCGGAGAAACGGGGTCGACCCCGCAAGAAGGCCCCCCGAAACTGAAATCTCGACGATCTCAGGGAACTGACTCGCATTCTGTTTTGATTTTAGTGATTTTTCGCGACCCCTGACTGATATATTATTTAAATAAACGTTTTTTTTTTGTTATATTAATCTGGGTGCTATTATCTCAATAAATGACTTTACGGTAAAATTATAATCACCCGTAGAACCTTAGGGTTAAATCCTTCTCAGGTGGGCGTAGTTGCTCGGATATGGTTACAAAAGTTTTGTCTCATAGAGGCCTGCAATTATTAACGAAATAAAATATGGTAAAAGTCGGTTGATTACAGTTTCATTTCAGTGTACAAGCTATTCGAAGGCCTCCAAAAGGACAGGGAGCTGGCGCAGCAGCAGGCCGAGCGACTACAACTCAGCGTCAACCAGTTCAAAGAACGTGGCCGGAATATGGAGCAGACCTGGATTCGCCCCGAGGTGGCGCACAAATACCTGAAACAGATTGATCAGCTGCAGCTCCAGAACACCCAAGATAAAACCGAAATACGAGCCCTGAAACTACAGATGCGGGCCACGGAGACCAAATTAAATCAACGGACCATCGACGAGCATGTCACAGCAGCCATCCGGCCCATGGCTATAGAACTGGCCGAAATGCACCTACCCAAGCCCAAAGCCAAGCGAAAACGGTTAGGCCGAGATGGTCGTGAGCGGCTCAAACGACTGAGGCTAGCCGAACAAAGGCTGGAAGAAGAGGCAACAAAGTCAGTACCGCTTAACGGTTAATGTACAGGACTGGTGGATATAAATAAAAATTGTAGATATTTGAGGTTGAATTTCTGTATGTTGAACGATGAAAATGAGTGATGAAATGTGCATTGCGTTTTTTGGGAAAACACGACAAGCAGGGGACCAATGAAATCGGACACAAATCTTCTATCGATAGTCCGTGGACCCAAAGAGTACTCGACAATTATAGTGCAAGTAGTGCGCTCACTTTTTGCGAGTACTCACCCAGTTGACACATTACCAACGGTGATCGCTCATCGGGTGTCAATTGGCAAAATCAATCTTGTATTCTGGGTTACGCTGGAAACAGCACGAAAGGGTGAGATGTTTGACCACCGGTAACCCACCAAAAGATATATTTTCAAGAAAATGATTAATGACACTTATGTAGCAATGTGTAGCAAAATTCGAAAATATTCTTTAACCCTTTCCGCTCACAATAAGTTCCCCATGTTTGTTTCTTCAACTCATATTTAATTTAGAGAATTTTGTGGAATTTCAAATATCTATCTGGAAATTTGTAATAGTTTGGTGCACCTATATCAGAAACCTCAAGTCGGAAAGAAGTTATGTTGGTGTCATGGCATTCTTGCTATGAGTGTTAATCCAAAATAAAATTGGCAAGAATTTTTTCCAATGTGAGTGGAAAGGGAATAATGCTTTCCATGGTAAACACCAATAAGATTTTATATAATTTACCGATATCATTGCACAGAAAAAAATCTTTGTTAAATGAAATTTGCAATCTAGAGCAGTAATTATGGTATCATTGAAAATGAGTAGTCTATTGAGAAAAGAATGTAAATTAAGAATGCTTTTTGATCGAAAAAATTAATTTTTTGTAAATACCATGTGTTAAAAAACGAATATAACCTTTTATAAGCAGTATAACTTAATTATTAATTTTTATTTAAATAGTTTTATTTGATTTTATTATTAGAGAAAAGCCAAAACCTAGAGAAATATACCAGGTATATTTGAAATGTAAACATGTAATGCAACATACAACATTTCTTATTGAATCTCTTATATGCAGATATAGGAGACATATTTTATTTAAACCATTTGTAAATAAAGCAGATAAGACAGTGTGTAATTATATCAGTGTATTTAATCCAGAATTGAGAGTAATTATCTGATTTTGTTCTAAATACAACAATTATGTATGTGTGTATGTATCGAGCACTGTTCACATTTTCCTGTTTATAGCAAATTTTATTTTGGCTGAGACCTGTTAAATACTGATCTAAAATATTTTATTATTTAGATTTTTAAGAAGTACATACCACATTATTAAATTTTTAACAATGTCATTAGGATGAAAATTAGCATCAATATTTATTTGGTTATTTCTTATGAAATTTTAGAGCTAGCGCTTGATTTTGATTATTTTTATTTTATATTTCCACTAGGGCATCCAAAACCGGGATTCCAAAACCCGGTTTCCGGGAAACTCGGAGATTTTCTGGAACCGAAAACCGAGATTGAATTTGGTAAAATTTCCCGGTTTTCGGTGCTGAGAGCAAGCATTTCTCATATTCTAAAATAAGCAAAATACTGTTCGCAGCTTAATATTTACATTACGAAATAATATAAGTACATATTTCCGTTAATAATGACTGTGAATTAAAAGATTAGTTCAAAATTAAGCCCTTCGATTACATTTGCAAATATAATTCACAGTCTCTTTAAGACAACATCAATATAATAATTAAATTTGAATTTAATTTGATTTATTTATAACTATAACAAGTCGTATGAAAGTATTAAATTTACTCTAAAGTTATATTGTGTTTTTTTATATGTGAGTTTTTATATAGGTTATATATATTGTATTTTTTATGTAGTGTTATTTTTATTGGTCACTCGGAAGGTCGGAAGTAAATCAATCAAAAGTGTCCAGTTTAATCTTTAAGGCAAGTAAAAATTTTATTATTATAGAAAACATAAAATTATCGCAAATTTTTCTACTAGACATGTCTATAAGAAATATCAAATTTGAGGAATGCAGCCAGCGGCTGATTGAAAAAACTCCAGTATGGGAGTATTTTCTCCGTGACAACAATTCTGGTGAGTTTGCGAAATGTAAACGATGTGATAAGCCATTGAAGACAACAGGTGGTTCAACAAGTTCCCTCCATAAACATATTACATCTATTCACAAGATCATAGTAAAACCTGCGAAGAGATATGCTTCTGTAAGTACAGCAGCAACATCAACTGCACCACCAGAAAAGCGCAGAAATGTACACAGTTCTACGCTAACAATCTACCTCATCATTCGTGAAAACACTCTTGAAGCGGTACTATCTCGTATGACAGCCGGCGATGGTTTACCATTCAGAATTTTCATTAGTTCAATTGAGATGCGCAAGTCGCTAATAGCGCGTGGATTTGAAGTTCCAAAATCAGCTACAACAATTCGAGACATGGTAATGAAATATGGAAAAAATAATTCGGGAAAAGTATAAGGTTGAATTACAAGGTTTGAAATCCCAAGGAAAGCTATTTAGTCTCACTTTCGACGAGTGGACTTCATGTAAGAACCGACGCTATTTAAACATAAATGCGCACATTAAATGTAAATTTTGGAATTTGGGACTGGTACGAGTGCGAGGATCGTTGCCTGCAGAATGCTGTATCAAACTTATTGAAGAAAGGCTGCAAATATTTGGCTTGAATTTGCATGAAGACATCATTTGCATTACAACGGACGGTGCCACTGTAATGCAAAAGGTTGGGAAAATATTGACCTGTAGGCAGCAACTCTGCTTCGCTCACGCAATTCATTTAGCAGTATTGGATATCCTTTATCAAAAACCTAAACCAGCTCCAGCTGGTAACGATGACGACGACTGTATTTCAGATGGTGATGGTAATGGTGACGACGATCAAGACGAAGGATTTAATCTTGAATTGGAAGCGAATGAACCAGAACTGTGTGAGAATTTTTATGATCTTATCCGCAAAATTAGAACTGTAGTCAAGCTATTTCGTAAATCACCAACTAAAAACGAAATTCTTCAAAAATACATCAAAGAAGAATTTGAAAAGGAATTGCAATTGATAATTGATGTAAAGACAAGATGGAATAGCCTTTATAGTATGCTTGAAAGATTTCGTAAATTAAAAAACAACATTCGAAAATCTTTAATAGATCTCAATTCAAGTTTTTCATTCGAAGACGAAGAGTGGAATATGATTAATGATTTAGTAACAACACTTGAACCAATAAAATTAGCTGCAGAAGCTTTATGCCGCCGAGATGCGACATTATTAACAGCTGACACGACAATTTTGTTTATGATAAACAACCTCGGTTGCAGTGAATTTGCTCTGCAAATGAAGGACTCGCTTTGTTATCGCATAAATCAACGACGAACGAAAGTGGCTAGTTTGCTGCAATATTTACATAAAAGCAAACAAGATTATGCAGAACTGGATCCAGACTCCGTTTTAAACTTTGAACATTTGACAAAGTCAGCGATAGCAAACATGATAATTGGCCTATCAAATCCACTCGAAGGAAGCCAGCAGTCATCTGAGTCGGACTCAGACAATGATGTTGAAATTGGAATAGAATTGTCGTTGGAGGAAAAGCTTAACCGTGCCATTAGCAAGGATGTAAATTCCACTATTACCCCACCAACAAAAACAATTAGAGACATAACTAATGTTATAAAAAAGAATTGGCTATTTTCGAACTGGAGAGCAATCGTGGAAAGAATCTCCAGACCTGTTATGAAAACTTGTTATCCATTCCACCTACGAGCGTAGATTCAGAGCGCGTATTTTCCAATTGTGGTATGGTTTGTACAAAAATTAGATCATCACTAAACGATCAAAGTTTAGACATTTTAAGTTTCTTACGAACACATTTTAAAACGGAAGCGGACATTTAGAGAAGCTAATAGCTTTTTATTTATTAAATTGAATTGTGTTTATTTATATATTGAATTTCTGTGAATTTATTTTTGTTCCTTTATTATAATAAAAATTATTTATAATAAAAATGCTTTTTTACTTATAATTTATTATTTTTTATTTACATTTTCAGCACCGGTTCCAGAACCGGGTACCCGTTTCTGGAACATTCTAGCACCGAAAACCCGGTTCCAAAAAAATTCTCGGTTTTGAATGCCCTAATTTCCACTAGTCATGTTTAGGAATTGTAATAAATTTATTAAAAATGAAATGAATTTTTATATTTTTTTATAAAAAAATGAAAATTATCTAATTTTGATAAATAATTAGGCAAAGGATGTAAAAATGAGACTAAAGCATTATAAAATGATTGTACACAGAATGACATATGCATTAGAGTCTTGTAGACACAATGAAGTAGTTTTTGTAAGTAATAACCTATATTGAATATGTGCCTACTGTAATGTATTGTTATATTTTATTTGTTGGTTGTTTTAGTTCCATGTAAATAACAATTCTGCACGTTGCACGTGGAGAAGGTTTTTTATCTTTCTTTTTTAAAAAAATAAACTATATAGCGATAATTTACCATATTAAATTATCGCTATAGAAAATGGATCACAAATAAAAAAAGTCAATAAAAAATTAAGAAAACTTTTAAAAAATTATTAGAAATATTCTAGAAAATGTTTGTGGCGAAAATTTAATCCAAATCTATTAACCTATTCACTCTAACAAATTTCTATTGGAAATACTATCTGGAACCGAAATTATCAAAGTTATTCATAATAAACTTTTGTGAAAACTGATAAAGAAGAAGGAATTAGAAAATTAACAAATAAGAAAGTATATCAAGTATTAAAGTAATACCGAGGTTGTCTTTCTTATTATTCTATAAACATTTAAAATCGTAAAATTGTTATTTTTGTTTCTTAGTATATTCTTTTCCACAATTTATTATTGGAAATATTATTTGGAACTGAAATAACAGTATATTAACGAAACTATCCAAGAAAGAAGCCAAAGGCTAAAATAGGAGAAATAGATACCAAAACCAATAACTAAGGTCTTACTTTCATTGTTTTATAAATAAAGTTTATAATTGTAAAACTGTTATTGATCGTTTTTAATAAAGTATTTTTACAGTACATACATTCACCCCAGCTGTCCAAGACAGTTTCATTTAAAGGACACTCGGCTGGGTTCTACAATTTGTCTTATACAGCACGAATTATCAAATAAATAAATAAATAATTTAAAATAACACATTCAGAACAATATAGGAAATCAATCCCCCAACACCTACATTTTGTAAATAGATTATTTAATCTGATTTCTAGATAAATATGTATATAGTATGGCAGTAGAGTAATTATTCGCTATATATAGTTAGGGTCTTTGTTAACTACTCCAAATATTGCAAGTTTAATTACACCATTTTCAAATTCAATCTGCTATAGAGGACAAATGTATACATTCCTTTATTAGTGACATGCATTCAAAACCACAGGATAAGTGCGAAATACATCCGGTTCTATCCACATACATCATAAATAAAAAATGAGCTCATAATTCTGAGTATAATGCAGTTACATACAACCACAAAAATGTCACATGAATATGACATACAAATTATCTGCTTTTAGTATATTTAATTTGGAAATGGAGTGATATTTTTTGTCTACATGACCTAGATACAAATTATAACAATGATAAATTTTTGCCGAACCTATATTTAAGATTTTAAGTGTCAAAAGATGAGGTTTACTAGATATATAGAAACCCCATGCTTTAGCTGCATTAATTGTATCCTGCATATACTTAATTAACTGATGATAAGAGTTTGCAATAATTTGCAATGCTTTACTTTAATAAAAATATACACGGTATTGAGTGTGTTCATAATTTCATCGTTAATAGTTTGCATATAGATTTTCAAAAAATCTATTTTATATTTAAGAAAATTAATTGAACTATTGAATTTCTCATTTTTAAATCCGTTACTTCTCAATTTTAGTTATTTGTTTCAAACTGTTGTGGTAGTTGAACAAAAATGTGCAAAAAATTAATTATAAATTTAATATTTTTCAGAGTCCGAGTAGCACTTCCATTCTTAGTTTAATTAACTACTGTCACAGTAGGACAATGATTTTAATTTTCATGTGTGTATGTGTGTGTGTGTTTAAAAAATCACATCATTATTAATATCTATTAAAGGAAATTTTTGGTATATTCTAGAATGGAAATAAACCAAAAGCCTAAAACAACTGTACAAACAAACATATTGTTCTATTTTCTCTTCAATTATTTTATAAATATTATAGATTTTATTTTATTTTAAACAAGATTTCACCTTTCATCTTATTATTATATATAAATTAATTTAGAAAGGCATTTTTTGATTTATTTGATAATTTTGAATAATTTTTTAAAAATAAATAAGTTACTTTTTTACAATTACTTTTTTACAATGGTGAATGATAAATGCTGTTGTTTAATATGCCTTACCTCGGAAGAGATTGCTAAGAAGGGTAATCTGGAGAGACATTTTTTAGCTTTACCTAACAAGTATCAAACTGATTATCCACCAAATTCAGAACTGAGAAAACATAAAGTCAAGGATCTTAAAATTCGATTAGCAAATCAATTAATTTTCTTCGGAAGTCTAAATCTCGAAAACTAATAAGTGATTTGAAAATAAAAATAGGTTTGAACATATATTTTACGTATCCACCCATACCACGCTGGAATGCACCTAATGCACCTTATAAACATAGTATGCATTACACACCCATTATTCCCCCTTAGATTTCGCCTATGACAATAAGTCGATCTCGGCACACTCTTAACAAAAAAAGTAGATCTTGTATACAGAAAAGTTTGACACCCCTGCTCTATACAACTGGACGAGTCAACTTTATCTGGTAATGAAGCATTATTATTGGCATATGTTCGTTTTATTATGAATCAAGAAATCCACGAAAAACTGTTTTTCGCAAGAACTTTGACAACCGACACTAAAGGTGAAGCAGTCTGTGTCTAAACCACTCCTGAAGTAATTTACGTCGGAACTAGCGTGGCTCCTGGTAGCTCCAGCACAACCGGTGCCATCTAACAAACCAAAAATGGAATCACGCACTTGGGCCGAACGATCTAAACGTCACATGGATAAACAAGCAGAGGCGAAAGCGGTGATAGCGACGTGTGCATGCTATTTTTATCCCGGACTATTATTATTGTGTTGCATCAACTTGAAGGAAAACCCAACAATAGTTGAAAATAAACAAAATGAGTAATTAATTTAATTTTTTTAGAATGTGAATTAATGAATAACCGATATTTGGATTTTCTTTGTGGATTAACTTTTGTGATGCTAGCTAATTTTTTATTATTGATTCTGTAATGTAGTTAAATTTTTTCAAGTTTTGAATTGTAAAAAGGATTTGTGGACATTTGTTATTTTTATCATATTTTATGTTTAAAAAAAATTTAAAAACTATATAGTATAATTTACTATAGAAATTATCACTATAGGAAATGGAAAAAAGGAAATCATAAACAATAATTTATTTTTGAAAATACAAAAACTAGATTATCTGAAGATATTAGTGAAAATTATATTAAGAATATATTAGAAGAACATTAGTTGAATTCTTTTCAAAGAAAAAGAAAAATATATAATTTTTGCAATTACTATATTATCGAAATATCGGAGGTCAGAAAATTTCAAAACAAAAAAGAGGTCGGGAGACCAGTAAAGATTAATACTAAATCTATCAATCTTTCAAAAATTAATCAGAGAAATAATTCGAAAATCCCATTTTAACAGAAATATTCCATACGCCATTTTATTATCCTAATCCTGATAACCACGCCTAACAATATTACAAAGTATTATTTTTTTTGGTAAGTAAATTTGTAATTTTTATTAAAGTTAAAAAATTAAAATTATAAAGACTTACTGAGAGCATAGTTATTTATTCTATATTCTAATATACTGTTAGGATTGTATTGTGTCAAAATTATGTGAATTATTGGTATCACTAGCGACTGGAGTTCTATCAGGAGTGAAATGTGCATATTTCACTGGCTTTAATATTTTAAAAATATTTTTAATTTGCTTTAAGATTTACATATATATTCTTACCGAAACAAATGGAGGTGAACCAAATAATCGACTCTCGTATGAACTGTCCATAATTCTATAAACTAAAATAAGTACCTATAATAATTTTATAAGTGATAAAATTAAATTAAAGCTTAATTTAAAATAGAAAATAATGACTTGAGTTTAAACAAAAAATGTAATATAATTTTAAACAAATATGCTTTTATATTTAATTTTTAACTATTAATTTTAACTATTATTTATTAATATAATTATTGAAGATTTCTAAAATCAAACTTTCTGAAGTTATTTATTTTTCTCTTAAATTAATATTTTAAAGTTAAAGAATTAAAATTTCAAAGATTTTTTTATGAATTTTAATTCTATTCCAAGTGAACGTAATAAAAGGATAAAAGAAAACTTAGAGCGCTTTGATCACAGCTTCAAAAATCGTAAATATCACTTTCAGGAAACAATGGCTATTCTCAACAAAATGTCTTCTGAATAAATTTTGATGTTTGAATCAGAAAATAATATATAAGAAAAGGATAAATGTCTTAGTCATTGAGCTGGTGGAATTATGGAAACGGTTCAGGTTTCCAAAAATAGCACAATCCACAATAGTAAAGAAGCTTCGGGTATTAGTTGATAAAAGTGACAAAATCTGAAACTTTCCTTGAAGAATTGTGATTTCTCTGTTATTTTTAACATAACGTCAGCTATATTCACTTGGCTATACTAAGAGGATAATGAGCAATCAATGTTGGTACTGTATCGATGGTTTGAGTACCAGAACGAAGTGTATGCGCCTGCATGCTATAATTGTCCAGTACTCACTTGGGTGCATGGACTGCCGATAGAAGACCTTTGTTCGATTTGATTTGGTCCCTCTCACAATATTGTTTTACTAATTTGTTGCAGCATCCCATGTATTTACTATATAATATGATTCTTAAGGTGCTGTTATCTGCTTTTCGCGATCATTAAGCCTAACCCAGGTCTTGATTTTCCATCGTAATTCTACCGAATTCTGATATCTGGTTCTAAACTATGGCTAGCCATCGTTTTAAATTTCGGAGAACCATGTATTTTAATAAATGAATTTATTTGGGCGCTCACTATCCCACCAACTTTGTTATTTACTTTATCCCAGTCATCTTACTTAAAGAAAAGTAATTTTTATTCCTTTTTGTTTAAATTTAGTAATTAATTTTATTAATGTAATTTATAATTTAAAACCACTTTATTTATAGACATTGAAATTTTGTACATTTAAATTACTAGTTATATTAAGGAATTCGAACTATTTTATCGATGCTCAACCCAATTTCACTGGGGCGGAAAATATTGGTTCCGGGTTTCATACTCGAGTTCCTTACTTCTCCATGGTTGTAGTAAGCAGTCCGAACAACTACAATCTTCTTTGGACGTTAATTTAGATTGTTTTTAGTAATAAAGAATTTTTTATTCAGATAACCTGATTACAGTAATTATTTGGATAACCGTTCACTTGATGCTATTCGGTTAATGTAACTACAAGGATTTCGGGTTTTACTTTGCCAAATCTCGACTAGATAGTATAGATTATCTTATCGGGAGGTTGAAATTTGTAAAATGGATTTTCTATAATTTGATGATTGTTCCTTTAATTGATATCCTATTTAATTAAATTTTTCGGTTTTAAAATTAAACATTAATCTGGTCTAAATACTAACTTTATCATTATTCACGCCGCAAGTATTAATAGTTGCTTCGATCAAATCCTCATGGGTTGCGGATCAGATAGGTTCCTCATATTCCATCTTGACCGTACAAGTGGTGGTCTCCCCCCTGGTAGATGTTAGCCAGATTAGGTTTGGCATACGGCTATGGGTGTGAGAGATCTCTGGACATGGGTTTCTTGGTTCTAGAACGATGAGTCTTTTCTCCTTATTGGTTACACGTGGGTCGTCAACAAAGATATTAAAAAAAAACTTTCATAACTGAGAATTTCCTTATGGTGCAATAGTGATTGGTCGATCAGCAGGAGGGGTGTGGGGGTTTATTAGAGTTCATTTTTCNCAGACTTTAGCAATTTAGTCATAAGCTGAGTTTTTATGACAAAGCTTATACACTCAACAAATTCAAATGCATAGTTTTTGCTGCGCCAACTTTCTGGAATTTTAACATATTTGGCAATACGCTCATGATTATCCGGTACCGAAAGCATAGTTGATTTCAGTTTAATAGCAAGAACAATGTTATCAATCATCACTTTTAGCAAATCTGAAGTTGTACGCTTTCTTTCTTCCATCTCTAATAGAACGCTACGATCTATCCTTCTCTCTTGTAGCATCCGGAAAATTCCACCACTCTTGATTCCGCAGCTTTGTAACAGATTCGGTATGTACTTCGGTATGTATGAGATGCCGCTTTAAGTAGTCAAGTTTCCATTCCTCTTGCGTTTGAGCAAATAGTGCAAATAACAACGCCAGAATCATTGCATGTGAAAATATCTCCAAGTTTTATCTTCTGCTTGTTACATAATGACAATACACCAGTTTCGAAAGTTTTGGTAAGCCACTCTTGCTTAAATAATTAACAAGTTTTCTTTTTCGATGAGCATGATTCACTTACTCCTGCTTTTCTTTTTGACATTATGGCACGGATAATGTGATTTTTAATATAAAATAAATTACTACTTCTTAAAATATCGATATAATAAATCAATGAACGTTTCTTTGTATTTTAAATTACTCAACCACGACTTTATGACACTTCAAAGCCTTGACTTGGCCGCCTAGGGTCCACAATCCACAGCGGTTGATAGTGGTTAGTCGGTGAATCACGCTAGGTATGACTTGTACCCTTGCATGATTACCCGAACAGACTACGAGTCTTGGATAAAGCTACAACCAAGGGTCATGACAATTTCTATAGCATACTTAGCTGGGCTGCGAATTTTATTGTTCTTATCGATAACACTTGGTTGGGGTTGTGATGAAAATACCAACAACTGTCATCAAACAATTTAAAAGGAAAATTATTAATTATTAATTCAATTAAAATTTTTCTTTTGAATTTAGTAAGTTACGGTCTGTTCAAAGTAGGAGATAGTTGACACGAATGTAACTATAACCGCGAACATTTTGTTTTGATTATAAAACGTGACTTTAGAAAATAGCACCCCACCTAGCAGATGTTGACGTTATCTCTACGTTAGCCTTGGAAATACGTTTGATGAAAATCAGTAGTTTATTATTAATCTGCCTCGTTCTCAAGACTGATATATTACTTCGTGACATTTCCGGTGTTTACATCTTTTCTGCATGTCATGAACAAATAGATGCGACGCGCTGAATCTCAATGTTAACGATTATTTCTGCGAAAACCGGTGTCATGTTGGAGTTGTCGTCGATGCCGGATGTTTATGCGAAAGATACGTTGGGTTTTCCAATATACTATCTTCGAAATGAAAAATTTATCGAGTGAGCGTCTGATAGGACTATGAGTAATTAAGTGCTGTGGTGGTTATACCGCAAACGTATTTCTTAATTTCCCCTACGTGAATTTCTCACTGGGCTTTTAACTAAACGAACGTATATATATATATATATATATATATTTCTTCATGCTTTATCCAATAGGGATTAAGCTGGTATGTAATTTAGCGAAAATTTTATTTTATTTTTAAATTTTTATGTTTTCATTATATTTAAGTTAATTATTTTATGTTTTTTAATCTTTACTTTATTTTTATTTTATTTAGTGCTAGTTTTTTGAGTTTTCTAATTTATTTATTATATTTTTTTTCATTTAATTATTTATTTATTGTTTAAATGGCTGATTATTTTATAATTACATTTCCAATGCGAAAGTCCTCACTCTAGGAAAATTAAGATTTAGACTTGAACACAGAAAAAAAATTAGGTTCCTAATTAAAACAAAATAATCATTTCTGGCCCAACAACTCCAATTAACATTTCCAACAGTAAGAAGAAATAAAATTCATTAAAACAACATTTGAAAAACCTAGAAAGATTTGAGATTAGAGAACCAAAATCAAGAGACATTAAGGATTAAAAAATTCATTTACATTAAATTTTTATCTTGTCTTATTAACTTTGATTCTAACATTAAGATTTTAATGTATATGGATTAGATCAGTTTTGACAATTTTAGGATCATGCGTATATTGTATTTTGAAACCAAAAGTTTTCGATGTTTAATATAAATGTTAGAATTAAGCCAATTAATTACGTTTTTATATGAATTCAAAATATATGTTCAGGAATAATTTGAACTTAAGATGCACAAAATTTAAATCGAAGCGATGTACGAGAAGAGACGATGGCAGAGAGTAAGTTAAAATTGTAGAAGAGTTGACAAGCCTTTACAACGAAAAGAAAGGAAGAATTATGCGATGAAAATGGAAAACGGAATCCTTATGCGCAGTTACGAAGGGAAAAAAGTAAAAGTGAATAATATATGAATACTCGTAAACCAATCCATATAAAAAATCTAAATGAAAATAATTGAAATTCTAAAGGAAAATGCAGTTCAAAGGTTAAAAGAAACAATAAATTATTTCAACGACTAACTAAAATATTAATTTAAATTTAAAGGCAAAGTGGTTGTCATTGTGTTTGAAGGAAGTAAAAGCAAAACTTAATTAGTTCAAAATCGAAAGTATTTACTATTTGAAGCAATTACTAAGAGAAATATTTGTGCTTAAGCATATAAAATAAGCAAATAAAATTGGGATAACATTTTCATGGCTATGTGATGCATCCGTTCACATATAAAAACATTTTTGTATGTAATTTTTTACATCAATTCTACGTAAACGTAATTGGTCAAGACAAATTTTAAGCCGAAAACTCTCGTTTTACTCCACATATTTTTTTGATCCTGAAAATGTTAAATGAAAATCTGTTTATATTTTTTTAACGAGAAAATATTCTGAAAATCATTTCAATTAACAAAATAAAGTATTTAATTTATCTATTTTAACAAATTCGTTTAAGTCATTTGTTTTTATCATTAAATTATTGTTTGTTTTTTAATTTAATGTAATTTGAAATTAGAAATAATTATTTCATTTCTTAGTGAAATGAGTCAATTAATAAACAAATTAGATGAGACTGAGGCAGATTTTATGTCTAAATCATGGAAATTGAAAGAAATACCAATTAAAAAACAAATATATAAAGTGTGAAATTGATGTAGAAATAATTAAAATTAATCTAAGATTTAGTTGAAAAAGGATTTGGTAAAAGCGCACAAAGAGTTAAGTCATCGCGATAATCGAATAAATGCAATTTTACAGTATTTATATTATTATTAACTGCTTAGAATTATTTGTTAGTGTTGTAGATGTACAACAAAGGAAGACTCTGAGATAAAGAAGCAACAAATGAAGAATACCACAAAAATGTTTGCCAAGCCGAATTAATCGTATCCTATATTAGAGCTACAACCGCTCAAAATGATGTCAGTTTTGTTATCATTTTATATTTATTTAATTAAAATGAAAAGCATTTCTTGCCATATAAAATGACTGATCAATTTTAAATTTATGAAATGTTTACATATTGATTATTTCATTACAAAACATCATTTAGTATATTCTTAAGTCGTTTATATATATGGATCATATCTATATGGATCAATATTCAAGCCTTAAAGTTTACTTTAAATAAAAATAAATTACTTGAAAGCCATTTGGCTAAATACAAAAAGTTAAAATAGTTAAAAAAAATAGCTAAATAAGTAGTTGAATGCATGTAGTTAAATTAACCACATGCAATCCAAAAAATTTCTTCATAAAGAATGACCATTTATAATTGGTTGTACATACCAACCCATATTATAGATGCGTTTATTCAGTGCAAACGTTTATTTATAGTATTTGTCAGATCAATCAGGTGAGGGTATGACTTAATTGGTTAATGCGGGTTTTATTTTATTTTGATCGATTTAAACAAACGAAGTTTTGTTGTAATTTATTTTAAATTTTCTTATACAATATGTTTCGTTCTGTAACTTCTTGGAATTTATTAATTTTATTAATCATGTTTTTTTTTTAATTAAATGTTTTGTTTAATTTTTGGATTATTTGGTGTTTTTTCATTATTTTTGTGGTGATGTGGTTCATAAATACTTTGGATAAAATATCCGATTCGAATCTACTTTGGTCAACAGCTTTAACATTTTTGGGAAAAGAATAATCATTAAATTCCGACATTTATAAATTAAAAAATTTCAAGATTTTATAATATATATTTAAAAATACAAAAAAGTTATATACAAAACTAACTTATCTAAACAAAATTTTAATTACAATTTCTTTTAAAACTCGTAGAGCGAGACTAACAAATTTATAAAAAAGAGGGAATGGGTTCTTTTTTCTTCAAAAGGAAACGCATTTCATCAGCATTTAAAATTTGTCCAGGCCAATAAGACATTTCTTCCGTGTCAAGCGAGGAATGAGTGTTATTGGTTATGAGAGGTTTGTAGAAGCGGTTGTTGCAAATCGAATAAGCTATAAATCTTTAAAATTCACTTAGAATATTTCTGTGAAATCATAAAAGAAAAAGTTGGTGGCATTTCCACTTTAATGTTAGGGGCTCAAAACATACTGCTTACTATTTTCTTTTACAAATAATATCAGAAACCAATAACATCTCATGATTTCAATAAAGAATTTTACAATGCGTATTACAACACTGTCAAATGTTCTATCCGTTTTCAAAAAATAATCATAAAACGGTAATTACTAAACAAATTATAACAGATTATTTTATTCATTTTTCTTGCGGTACTCCATTCTGAAACAAATTCTAAACACAGTATCTCAATAATTTATTACAAAATAGAGATATCGTCTTTCTGTCTGAAAATAACTTGTCGAAAGACTTAGTAACCTAAAGTATTGAGTTCTTTTTAATAATAATCAGTTACACTCATACCTCGCTTTACGGCCTAGATATGTTCCAGGAAAGTTGGCCGCAAAGCGAAACGCCGCATAACGAATCAAATACATTTTGATACAATTCCATATAAATTTCACACTTTTTTTGGCCGTATAACGAAACATTTTAGGTCGTAAATCGAAAAAGTGCCGTAATTAAAGTAGGCCGTTATAGCGAAAAGCCGTATAAAGAGCATCCGTATAGCGAGGTATGAGTGTACTAGTTTATCTTTGAGATTTTTGAGTGCTACTATAACATTTAGCTTGTAACTCAAAAACTAGAAACTGAAAATCAACTGCAGTCGGTAAAATCTCTTACCAAGGATAAATACACCTTACAAGAAATAAATGCCAAACAACGAGTGGCGATTGAGATGTTAAAGGAAGAAATTATAGACTTCAGAAAATCTCGCGATAACTATGAAAATTCCATACAAACTCACCAACAAACAATTGCTGATTTGAAAATAGAAATTGAAAATTTAAAAAGTCATATAGAAATACAAGATTTTAAATATTCGTGAGTAAAATATGATTATATGATTATATTCTCTAGTATGCGAATTCCCACCTAAAAAGCACTGGGCGACGATCCACCCCTACTACATCGTTGTTAAAACTTGACTGCTCATAAATCTAAATACATAAAATTCATTCAAAATGATTGTTCAAAATATTTGAGGCCTCTGACTTAAAAAACCTTTCAAATATCTAAAGAATCAGTTAAAACAAAAATATTTTTCTTTTAAATTGGATTTTTTGATATTTGATTTAAGTATATAAAATTATTGAAACAATAGAATTCTAATTGAAATAAAAAGAAAATTGTTTCTGTCGTTTGAAATTGCCGTTGCTGCTTTACTGAACAAAGCTTAAATTAATATTCCCGGCTTCTTATTAGGATATGCAGTAACATTTTGCGTTTTTTTGCTGGGATAATTGTATTTCGTTTAATCAAGGCCGTCATCACTCCACTGACAGTTTCTATGTCCAAGTTCAATGGTACCACGTCTAACAGAAGCTTTTGATTAATTTCCTGGCAAAATTGCTGCTTGTACTGCTACTCCTTACCCAATTGCCTCATTGAGATTAATGAATTTATTAAATTCTTTTCTAGTGAACAAGTCTTGGAACTTTTGAATTTTGGGTATTCTTGCTGATTCACTAATTAATACAATATCATGAATTGTATTTTTATCCAACTAAGCATCTTTCAATGCTTTCCCTACTGGGTCTAAAGTCGAAATCAGTATTTAATTCCTCAAACCTTGCTNGTACCGACCTTTTTTGTTTAATCCATAAACTATATGAACAGTTGTTGGTTCATTAATGATTCGCAAAGCATGTAATACACTAATGGCACCAGCATATTTGATTGCTTGTCTTTGGTTATCACTGAAATAAGCTGGAACAGTTACAACATCATCTTTTACAGTTCTACCCAAGTATGCTAATGAAATTACTTCGAAGAAAAATGTTTTGGTTTCACCTTTGAATTCTACTCGAATTTCTAGTATTTTTTTAATAAGTTGGTCAACTCATTGACTTAGAAATATTTTTTGAAAAGAAGTAGGTCAACTCAAAATTTTAAGTATAAAAATTCTTAAAAAATAACATTAATGACGATGAAAAACTTTTAAAAATTAAAGAAAAATGATGTAGGTCAACTTATTAAATTAGAAAAAATTTTTAAAAATTATTTGAAAACCTATTAACTAAAGATTGATTATTGAGAGTTACAGACACAGTATTTCGGCGATCAATGGCTCATTTCGAAGGGTTTTATTCAAGGTATCCGAATGCTTGTTGTTATGATCCAAGGTAATTAAGGGTATTGCAAGGGTCATTTTGAAAGTTTTTATGGAAGGTCAAAATCAAAAAATAATATTTTTAAAATGTTGAAAAACAACCAAATTTTAATGTGCAGATAAATTTTTATGTCCTCTACATTATGGTGTTAATTAGACCTTCGAGGTTCAACCATGGCGTGTCAAAACCTTCAAAGGGTAAAATTTTTTGATTTTTCAAATATACTTTAAAAGATCGGCACCATCATTGAGAACATGAAAGGTTTCACATGGGTCGAAAGTCAGAAGTCCAAAATCTTAAGTCTTACCTGCATAAATACTTGAAATTTAGTTTATCTACATGAAAACGCTGAAAATTTTCATTATAAAATCTTAAAAATCGTAAAATTAAAAAAAATTGAGTTGACCTACATAAAAGTATTAAGTAAAAAATCTATAGCTTAATATTTTTTCCTCAATAGGAGGGGTAAGGGGTAATGTCCTGGAGGGACACATTACTACTAACACACACTGAACTGCTAACAATAAATTTCAATTTTCACAATTCCTAGATTAATTTCAATTATCTCACGTTGAATATTAAAACAATTTCATTTATAAAAACCAAACGATAATACCAAATTATTTTAATTAAACTAAAGCAAGATTAAGACATAATTAAAGAACTTATTTAAAGAAACTTTTTAAGAGTTTTTTCATTAAAAGCAAATTAAATAATCAAAATAATATATAGTTAAATATAAAATTTGATTGTAATTATTCCAGAGTTTGTACTTAATTATTATTTTCCAGAATAATATTGAAGAATTAGAAATATCCTTAACGAGGCTCGTATAAGCTGTTACTGTTTCATCTTTAAGTATAGTGGTATCCTGTATTTAATTGAAAAGAATATTTTATTCTTGTCGGCTGTAGTGAGACATGGTGTTTAAATTTGAGATTTCCAAAGGATATGTTGGTAGTATGACCCATAGATCAACTTTACCAAAGAATTGACGTTTAAAAATTCAGAATAATTGGAATTAGATAATATAATATTGTTAACACTTTCTTCGTTTTTACAATCTTGACAGTTCATATTATGATACTCCATATACCTTTTCATTATTTATTAATTATTTACAGTTATGTTCATAAGTATAGCCGCATATAAAATATTATGTTAACTCATTATGTTTAATAGTCTATATTGTTTCATAAAATGAATCATTTATTTTTATATGTTGGTTGCATACAACACAGTCGCGTAGCCAAGAGGGATTAGGGAAATAGATCCCCCTTAGAAAGAAATAGTAGGAAATTTTTTGATCTCGATCAAAACGTAACTTTTTTAAAATTTAATCAATGAAATTTTATTTTATTTGTTTTAATTGCGTAACGATCAAAATATTTTTAAATTTTTCGAACATGTTTGAAATGTTTTGAAATTATGACTTTCTCCATCAAAAACTTTAATTTTTTCACACTGGTTTTTAGATAAAAATTAAATAATAATAATTTATAATTATAATTTACTTATTTCGATTCATAAAACCTTTTGCTTTAACTTCTAGCCATGAAGAAACGTCAGCAGCATTCCATATAAAATTATTTTGCATAAGTAGAAAAATGTGATGACGAAAACAACAATGTAAATAATTAGATGAATCTTGAAACTGAACAACAAATTGACGAAGAGGAAATAACAGGAAATGAATTCAACAATGGCCATCTTCCAAGTGATGAATTAGCGTTATATTCACATTTGAATTTGAGTGATAATGAGAAGCTTAATGCATTGAAGAAATGTAAGAATCCCTCTACATCATTCATATTTCCAGCAATAGACAAAGGAAGGAGATCGTACAAGTTTAGGTATCATTGGCTAGATGAATTTGACTGGCTTATATACTCGATCACTGGAAACGAAGTTTTCTGTAAATATTGCATTTTCTTTGCTACCGGAAGTAATATTGGATCATTTTTTGTAAATACAGCATTTAATAATTACAAAAAGTGTCGTGATTCATTTGAAAGTCATGAAAGTACACCATATCACAAAAATTCAGTACAAGTTGCTAAAACGCTTGATGTAATTATCCAAAAGCCTGAAGATCGATTGAAAGACTACTCACAAAACAGAAAAACTTCGAACAACATCAAAATCTAATTCTTTTGAAATGAATTTTTGACACAGAAATTTTTTTTAAATATAATTTGCCCCTCACCCCTCCTTCAAAAATCTTGGCTATGCCCCAAGCATCTGTTGCCTAATCTTTTCTTCTGCCTATGTTATTAATAAGATGAACTTTTGATTAGCCTTCATAGGTCATGTTTCTTCTACTGCATTTCTTCTATCGTATATAATTTTTTATTATTGAATATTGGATTATTTATACGAATTCAGTGACTCATTTAAAAAATATTTTAAACTTTGCAATAAACTTGTCAAAAAAGATCTTGGCCCTGATAATGTTACTATCCTAATGAGTTTAATAAGATTGATATTTTTATTTTAAAAAGAAATGCGTGTTAACTGAAATTCATAATAACACTGTGGGACTGAATCTATTTGTTTATCCATGAGTTGTCTATGTTATTCTAATGATGGATATATTATAAAGGGGTATCAATTATGACCTTGAAAAAGCCGAAGAAAGCAGCATAAAATCAAAAGGTGAATTAGAGAACATAGTATCAAGCTTATCTGATGGCGAAGACCTAGTTGATGTAGATTCTGCAATTAAAAAAGTATTCATCACTTACATATCTTTTTTTATATTTATTTTTATAATTTACTTTTAAAAATAACTTTAAATTTAAAAATAAATAAATAAATCTTTTTTAATAAATAAAATGGAAAAAAATCAGTGATGAAATTATAAAAAAAGTTCTTATAATATTTTATTAGTTATTGCAAGAACAGTGGCGGAACTTCAAAATTCGGGCCCCCGCGCAATGTAAAATATTTCCACTTAAATTTTCGGTTAAAGTTTAATACATAGTTATTCACAGCAGCCGCTATTCAATGATAGTTTTATGTCTGTAGGCAAATATAACTGCGGGAAAAAAACTTTCAGAAAATGATTGTAAATATTTTTTTAGTAATAATTTTGGGCCCCCTATATCTGGTGGGGCCCCGCAACGCAGGTTCCTGCGTCCACTAGTTACGCCACTGAGCAAGAATGTATAAAATAAAATGAAAAATTGGAAATAGTTAAAATTAATTAAATACTAATTATATATTCAAAAATGTAAAAATTAATATTTTTAGGGAGGCCAGAAAGATTTAACCGGTGTCAAATGAAAAGTTGATGAATAAAATACTTTTAAAATAATGGAACGTTGTTGGAGAGACTGAAAAAAAATCAAATTAATAAATTAATCTCATTTATTATTCAATGAAAATCCATAAATAATTTGGAAAATCTCGGAGTTGACAAATTGATTGGATACATAAGTTATTATTTATCCCAAAAAAGAAAATCAACAGTGACGATTGCCAAAAATAATGAATGAAAAACAATTCGTGTAATTACCAGCAATGAATGAAAAGAATTGTCACTTTACTAAACAAAGAAATAAATTTTTAAATAAAAAGAAACTCAGATCAGATTGTAAATTGATTTAATTAAAAGAAGTGATATCCATTGACTATATACCCCAAAGTTTATAACGAAATTTGAACTAAGTTTATTTTTTGTGATTCAATAAAGTTATATTTTGTTGGGGGTTAATTGATTTTCTACTTAACATGAATGAGAGCTATTTCCTGCCGAAATTTTGTTAATAGCCCAACAATATATTTGTAAAATTACATAATTAAAAATTGTTAAACATGACACGTTTGTTTTAAATAGCTAATTAAATTAACTTTAATTCTGATCGATTTTTTGAGTCAGGAATTAACTATAAATACAGATCGTAAAATCAGGATTTTGGATACATATTTTCCTATAAAATTTACTGATATGGATTTAAAGGCTATTATAAAGCCACTATCCAAGCGTATAAAGTTCGTATTCTAAAAATCTCATTCGATACGTAAGTACTCGAGAGCTGCTGTGATTTCAAGTGACAACGCTACTAATAATTATAATTGATAGCATGGCAAGGGTTTGTGAGGTACCTTAACCAGATGTTTGGTTCATCCCACATCGAAAGTTCTGCTTACCAAAAATGACCTATTAAACATTTGTATTCAAAGTACATCTTCAAAAAAGAAAGACACACTTTGAACCCATTTTAAGTTTGAGAATAAGTTGAGGACATTTCGTCACCAATACTTCTAATCCTTCGATTTACCAGGTTAAACTACAATTGCAAATGTCAGCTTTCATGAGAGCAACTTCTGAGGGAACCAACTACTAAATAGTTCAATTACTTTTTCACCCCTATACTCATGTATGGCGATCCATTTGCATGTCGCAACCGCTGCAGTCTTCTAGAAGAGTTTCCCTGACTTCGAAATGAAAATGCATGAGGATCAACTGTTATCATATTTATTATTGCAAGTAGTGCTCATTAAAATCACTGAGGTACTTTTCTAGTCTTATATATCTGTATTATTTCATAGCTTGATACAGAAACGTAGATCGTATCGGATTGTTTAATCTGAGTTCGTTAAATTTAACGGTACATTTTCCTTAAGTTTAATAGTCTATGGAACACACAAATAAATCATTATAATCAGCGTATTTAAAGTGGTATTTATTTTGTTGTTTGAATAGCTTAATAAAAATATTTATATAAACTATGTTATCCTTGTTGATTATTATATCTATTATTATCTATTTAATTAAATAAAGTACTTGAAGCGTGACAATAATTATCGTCCATTAATTAATTTCGTCCTCAAAAGTCACACTATATAGTTTAATTTAAAATTAGAATTATGTTCAATATTTAATTTTAGCTGAAATGTTGCCCAATTTTATTTTTAGGATATTTTATTATTTTTAGATCTATTTATAGTAATTATTTATTACTGTTTTTCATTTTTTTAATTTTAGCTAATAACCTGTTGCTAATAATTATTATTATTATTTTTTTAATAAATTAAGTGGAGTAACACATTTGTTGGGGTTAGTACAAAAACCAAAAAAATTATATATAAAAAGGAAAGCATAACAAATATTGGTAAAATCAATAAAAGTGCAAAATTAATTAAAATTTGCTAAATATCGGGTATGATTGAAACGCCGAATTGATAGACGAAGTTCAGAAATTATAACGAATATTTAATAAAGGGTTCACAGAGAAAGTTAATGCGAAAAAAACAAATTAATGAATCTGTAATGGAAAGCCCGAGCGCTGATGGAAAACTCGAAGTGCAGTGAGACCCGATCGATCAGATAAGAGAGGGAATATTCTAAGCGCCAATCTAGAATAAACAAATTAAAATAATTTGGGAACCCTCAAATGTTTACCTATGATTCCCGGGAGATAATTAATTGTAATTCTGTAGATAATTGACCCTCTCAGAAACATTATAAAAAGAGAGTTCAGAAGCAGACAAGCCGCTAGTTGTTTCGAGGAAACAAAGAGAAGCTCAGAGTATCAAGCGATCACAGATTAGAGAACGAAATGTAATAATTGGAAAAAGTTTAATCCTCGTACCAGAGAACTGATAGCCCCTCGGGTTATCTACCTTAACGAGTAATATTTATATTGAGCAAAAGGTGCAAATATAGTGACAAATTGTAATTTGATTGATATTGAATAAAGTTATTTTGTGTCGATTTTTTTGTTTAATAAGAAACACGAGGAGTCAGAAGGAATCGACTTGAAAAATAAAACCCAACACATTCATTAATTTTCGGTGGGCTTACAAAGAAACATACGACTTAGTCTTCGTCTTCTGTAATACCGAAAATCTTTCTTTTCTAATTGTTTCGAGTTAATCAAATTATAAACAACCTTTATTAGAAGTTATAGTATTATTGTTTTGCAAGAACTCAATGAAAACTCCTTTCAAATCCTAACATATGTATAATATTACTTTTCATGTATAAGGACTGGTTTTAAGGGGGACTAAAAGTGTATAAGATAAGCACTAAAACATTTATTGAAGTAACATAGACTGGAAATATGTTCAGGGCTCTTCTCCGTTTTAATTCAATCAAAAGTTAATATTTTTAAAAACTTATATATATGCAAAGGGTTTTTTCTAAGGATACCTATATCTTAAGTTTATCAAATTTGGAAATAACTGATTCCTAAATTCGTATTACATATCTTTTTATAATATGTTTTTTAAGATAAAATTCATTCTCAATGAAAATAAAGCAATGAAAACTCACATACAATTTTTTGAGAAACAAATAAACTCTTTCAAATGTGAACAAGAATTGAGCAGAGAGACTATTAACAGATTGGCAAAAGAAGTGGAGCTCGAAAAATTAAAAAGAATAGATTGTATTGGAAAATTAAGTGAATTGACTGAGGTACCTTCATAAATAATTCATGCGTATTTATTGTATTGTTCAAATCATGCTAAATATTTTTGCGGTTTCAATTATGGTTGTTAATATCACTTTTGGCAAACCGACTATCGGTTTCAGAAAACCGATTTTAAATAGATTATCGTTTCTTAATGACCTTCTTAGAGACATATTATAATATAATGCAAGTTACTTTATGTACTTTTATTTTTATATATCGTAACATATACACACGTAAGTTGTATCAATACCAAATTGCTTAATTTTCACTTAGAGATTTCTTTCTACTTTAGATAATCAGACTTTTCTTTTAAATGCTTCCTTTGTACTAAAGTATTAAATGTCTCGTTAACTTAGGTGGAAGTCAATTGTTGCGATTCTCCATTTGCATGGAGTATTGTTACGAGATATTGATAAAAATATTAAATTTTAATCACCTAATCAAGATAGCTATCACGTTTTTGCAATCTTAATGACCTTAATTTTGAATTAGCTGATACCTCCAACCATAATGAATTTGATTTGTTTTCAAGAATGTTTTAATTGATAGAGGGAGGAAAACGTCTGCAATTATCGTAAATCGGCTAATGATCTAACATTGTTAACATTTTCTACGTAACATCTAAAATTTGGCAATCTTCTATATATCATTTCCGAACAAGCCTGTTAATTCAGTTTTTAAGTAAACGGATTATCGGTTGTAGAAAAAAAACCCATTATCGTTATCAAAACAGGTAATAAATTTCCGATTTTTGTTTAAAAACCCTAATTTCAATAGCAAATATTAATTATTTATTATATATATATATTTTTATATTTTTAATATATATATATATATATATATATATTATATATATATATATATATTAAAAATATAAAAATATAAAAATCCTTAGACAATAATAAAATATATATTGTATCTAGGTAGTATGCTGTATTGCAACATGGTGTGCTAGAATAACATTTATGTATTTTATTAAAGAATGTATACATTATTTACTTAATGTATATGTTACAGTTATAGTATACATTTCAGTCAGTGCATACACTATCTAGTTGATGTATGCTTCCACTAGCTGTTTCAGTGAAAGTATACATTATTTTATAAAGTGCATACTTTATCTAGTTAATGTATTTATTGACTAGTGGGTGTATACAACCCACTGATTAGCATTAGTAAAAGTTAAGATGTTTGAAACACATGCTTAAACACAAAATTACTTACAAAATACACCCATTTTTTCAACTAGATAGTGTATGCACTGACTAAAATGTATACTTTAACTGTAACATATACATTAAGTAGATAATGTACACATTCTTTAATAAAATACATAAATGTTATTCTAGCATACCATGTTGCAATACAGCATACTACTTAGATATAATATACATTTTATTATTTTTTATTGTCTAAAGATTTTATTATTAATGTTTTATTATTAACTATTATTAATGTCACTACTTTAACTGAATTTAAAACTTTAACTTTAATTTATACTTTAACTAGTTAATTGTCTAATATTATAAGAACTCTTTTTTTCAAATTTCACTACTGATTTCTTTTCCATTGTATTTATTAAAAAAAACTTCACTATGAATCAGTAAATATATCAAAAACATCAAAATCACCAAGCTATCAAAAATAAAAGGATTGTGATAGGAGTTTTACACAGATCCCATCTGGAAATTTCCCCTACATGCCAATCAAATCAAATAATAAACAACGAAAGACGTGGTAAACCAGAGAAAAGTGAGTGTACCCAGGGAAAAATAAGGACAGAGGCCGTGTCGCGGGAGATGCTCCCAGAAATTACAGTTACCGGTGACGACGAAAGATCACAATTGATACTAATTTGTAATAATGATAAAATACATGGTTTTGTAAATCAAAAAGCATAGATTCAGATTTATTTTGAAATTAAAATGAAATTAAAATAAAATGAAGAGCCGTATATGAGTCTGACATAAGCTTTCTAAAAGTAGTTTGAAGACCCATACGAATACTTGACAATTATTATGCACAAAAATGCTCTCATTTCTCGCGTAATCACCCATTTTATGCAGAACCAATGTCGATAACCAGTACCCACCATTAGTCACTGAAACATATTAATAAAATAAAGATTGTGAAATATTATAAAATATAATAACTATACCGTTCTCAGTTTATTATTGCAAACATACTGTAATAATTATTCAACTTGATATATATTTTTCACCATTTATTTTAATTACAAAATTTTTGCTATATTTTTTAATACAGAAATTAATTGTGAATTCTGAAAATGAAACATTTGTAAGAAAACATATAACTTGTTTGGGAAATCAGCTGTCTGAAATGCGTGAAGTAATTGCTAGTTCTATGCAAGGAAATTTCGACAAATCCATTCTCATTTCACAATTGGAAAACCAAAATAGACTCGTAGTGCCGTTCTCAGATTTCATTGAAAGTCTAGATTCATTTATGTTCGATTTTCTCTAAAAGTTTTCTTATTTTTCAACATGAAATGTTTTATTTCCAGAATAACAGCGGAAGATATAATATCCAACGATCAAAAAGTCAATACTGAAGAAGCGAAATTTCTTATTCAATGCGTCAAAAATTTGAATGTTATTTTAAAGTCCTCAAATTCCGATTAATAATAATTTTTGAGTGAAGAATTTTCACAAAAAAATTAATATTTCAACAAAATCTCTATTTCACATTTTACTCTTGCATTCATTATTCTTTTTCTTTTAATGTATCATTTGATAGTTACAAATAAATAGCAATTATTAAATGAAAGAGTTTAATATTTATTTTATAAATAATTATTTATCAAAACTGTAATTAATGTCTGTCAAGAAAGCCTCAAAGAATGAAAAATCTAATCGACCTATAGGTGAATTTATTTTGATAAATAAAATCAAAATGATTTTTGTCATTTTCATTAGATGATCCGTTTCATCAGCATCAGTTATGCGGAATACACGTTTTCCTCGACGCGAAACACATTTTCCCAATGTTCTTAGTTGTTGGGATTGTGTTTATCACTATTGGGATTTGGTTGAAAACAGAAATCGATATGGTAAATCTGTTTTCAATCAATTTCAAAATTTGAACTTTCCCTCGGTTTTTAAGATTCAAGAGAGTTTCATCGATTATACTTATTGCTATTCGATAAATAATCCCAATTTGACGTGCTACGAAGTTTTGTTGAATACAACTATGACCAATAATCATCTCTCATGCTTTTGTTTGGCCAACTTTTCCATCTCATCGACATTTAAGGTTGGAATTATTTATCCCATAATAGAGCAAATATTAAAAGATTATAAAGACAATTATTAAAGAGGATTTATTTATGAAATATAGAGAATTGATCAAGATCATTGCTTTTACTACAAGAGAGGGGGGGGGAGTAGAAAATTTGCATCAATTAAAATTTATATTATTATTTTAAAGTTTAATTTAGTTCTAATCAATATGAAACGATTTCTAGAGATTTATTAATTAATATTTTATTAATCGTGTATTTATCAATATATTTCCTATAATTATATAAAAAATAAAAAATCGTAATTAAGATTCCTACAATTAATATAGATTGGCATTATTATTATTATTATTATTATTATTATTATTATTATTATTATTATTATTATTATTATTATTATTATTATTATTATTATTATTATTATTATTATTATTATTATTATTATTATAAATTGATGATTTCTGGGTAGCAGAATTAATTAAATGTTAAACAATTAAATGATAATTTAAGACTTGCTGCGATGTATATTTTTTTAGATTTTGATAAGATTTCATCGACGTTGGAAAACGAAATTTTTTTGACGGCCTTTATATATATATATATTAAAATGAAAGAATTTTCAACTTTAAAAATAATTCTTTCAATTACAAAAATTATCGTTTAGTTGTTTAATATTATCATTATTATTGGTTTTGTTAGTAGATATCTATCTATATCCAGTGGTGAGTTCTAGGGGTCCTGCAGGGGCTCGTTTAAGCCCTTTATTAATTTTTAGGTTGATAAATTTGTGAACCCCTTGTTATTATAGGAATTTTTTATATCATTTATTATAAACATTTAATTTTATATATAGCAACCTCTTTTCATCTCCAGTCCATTGTTTATGTTGATTTTTTATGAACTGATAACATTTACGATTAGCATTTCATACAAGTTTAAAGATTAAAAAACTATATATATAATCCCGAATTAAATTTTTATTTTTACCAAACTAGGAGCGAGTTTTTTGCTTAAATTTTTATAGCTCACCACTATCTATATCTATCTATATATAGCTATATCTATCTGTATTCAAAGGTTCCGGAACGGATATTGTAAAGACACGAAACTAATTTGCATAAAGGTTTTATTAAAAACGACATTGAAAACAATAATAGAAATATTTGCTCCAGCAGTCAATGTTTCCGGAAAAGCATGGGTACTTGATCTGACGATTGTAATGACATTGTTGATGAACTCGCATTTGGGTATGTCGACTCCAATATCGTACGATGTGAAAGTATTGGAATCTTTATCTGGAATAAGTTTGATAATTAACTCCTTTTGGCAATTGAAGACGGATGGGTCAGTCAGAGGCACTACAGATATCTTGACATATTGTTAATTTTTATTAAAAAACGATATATTATGGTTTGACAATTAATTTAATTTATTAATTTTATTTAAGGTACATGTTCATAGTTTATTTTAAAGTTTTGTGCAATTCTCATCTAACAAATCTTATCGACTTCTTTCCTTGTTTTAAGTTTCTATGGCCGAATGATGTCCTCGTAGTAACCAGATATCAACTTATTTTAAAGGATGGAAAGTTTCAGAGATGGTCTGACAAGTTTGATGAATAAAAGTACTGAAATTGTTTTAGTCTTCTATGAAGCTCTTGTTGGAGTTGCAATTAGATTCACCTGTAAAAGAAATGCTAATTGTATTCAAACTTCGTATCAAATGTAGAAGTTTTTCTGGATGTCTTCAGGGGAATGTATTCATTTAGTTGCTGTTTTATTGACAAGCTTCTAATTTCCACTTCTCCAAATGTCAGTTCAGTATTAATATATCCTGGTCAATGTTTTTGATCATGTACGTGAGACCAGTACACCAACTTATCGTCTTTTCTATCAAGCAATCTGTTTTTGATTGACACTTTAAATTTTGTATAAAATGTACTTTGGCGAATGGGAAGATCCTTACTTGAATCTTTTTCCTGAAGTAAAGCTTTACGAAAGTGCAGATCGCGTACAGCAGCCCATTTATAATTGGTCCCAAAGTTCTGTTTTCTTTATTCAAAGATTTATAACAGTATATTAATTTTCTTATTTGTCTTGTGCAGGCCCCTGTTGCGATCCTGAAGGTCTAAATTTAATTCTGATCATACTTGGGGAGCTTCATACATCAATCTTAGTTCAAAAAAGTCTGTAGATATGAATTTTCTTTTCAAGCCATCATAACATTTATCATTTTTTCCCTTGTAGGATCATACATTGCATGCACAAGGGAATCAAATTTATTCCACACAGCCAAACTGTACTTAAATTAGATGACACACATCGGGTATTTAAAATCCTTCCAATTTCCAGCAGCTTATTCCATAGATAAATGCACGTAAATGCAATTCTCTATTCCTTTAGCCGACGGATGAAATTTAAAGAAAATCTAATTAATAAATGATTTGAATTTATTATTCCTAAAGTTTCCTTGACAGTATCATTTACTGATAGTTCTATTATGTTATTATCACAATACCAAATTATAAATACCAAATTAGATGTGTTGGGGTTAAAACGAAAACCATATATAACTATATATATTTCCCTTACCAGAAGTCCATTGAGACCCGACTGATTAGATAGGGAAGTGAACTCACCGGAGCGCCAATCGGGGCAAATAAACTAAATGATTTAACAACCCTCAAAATATTTACCCAAGATTCCCGAAATCTAATTATTTGCAATAATCCTAAATTCTGTAGATAATTACCCTCTCAGAAAAAGTATGTAAAGAGACAAGCCGCCAGTTGGTCGAAGAAACTAGAGAGAAATCAACTGAATAAGGCAGTCAGTAATCAGAGGACTTAATTTGTTAATTGAAAGCAAGGTTTAACTCTCTTACCAGAAACGGTTATTGCTCCTTGGGTTGTCTACCTTATCGAGCAATATTTATTGGAGAGAAAGGTGCAAATATAGTGACGAATTGTAATTTTGATTGAAGTTTAATAAAGTTATTCTGTGTTGGGTTTTGATTTATTTGTTTAAATAAAAACATGAGGAGTCAGAGAAAACCGACTTCCAAAATAATAACCCAAAATATGGAAAATGTTCTGACAGCAGTGGCGTAGCGAGGTGGGGGCGAGGGGTGACAGTTGCCCCGGGCGCCACAATTTTTGGGGCGCCGGATTGAACGCAATATATATAAAATATATAAATGTAGCCAAGCATTGAAAATTTTTTAAAATAAACAATGAAAAAGGGATTTTATTTTTCTGTTTTCCTGTTTTTTTCTAGTTTTGTTATATTTTTATATTTTATATTTTTTTAAAATATTATTTTAGAATTTATTAATATGCATTTTATATTTGGCGTTTTTACATGTCTATTTTAATATCACAAAAAAATTTTTATAGTAAGCCCAGGGCGCCAAGTACTCTAGCTACGCCACTGTCTGACAGCAATTTTTTCACTTCACTATTTCACATGTCAAAGAACCCAAATATTTTAAAAAATAATTTGAAGAAAAGAATCAAATACTCCTTCTGCTGTTACTTTTTCAAGTTCTACCAAGTACAAAAATAAATTTATCGTTAAATTCCTTCGATCACCTTCGACACAGCATCGAACAGCTTGAGCCATTCTTTCTTTGAAACTAGGAGTATTGTTATCTTTATCTTTTACATAAGACAAATAAAATTTCCATAAATCGATGTGATAATTCGCTGTAAATATTCTTTAAATAGTTTTTCAACATTTTCAAAACCTTTAACATATTGACCGGTTAAGTGGAACTGGTGAATTAATCTCTCAAATATTGGTCGAGCCTCTTCAATAGATGTACTTTGTGCATCTCTTAATAAAACATTCCATGCTTCCAATGGATTTGATTTAATGCGTTCCGCGGCCATCAATATTTTAACAGGATTGCTAACTTTATTTTTTGCCATATTCAAAAAATAATAATAAACAGCACAAAAATTAACCCTATTTGCGTCTGTGTGCGCACACATAACAGAAAAAACCATTTTGACAAAAATGCGCACACAGACGCGATAAAACTGACAAGCCAACCCCGCCCGGTGTGTGTGCACTCACATACCAGAAACCATTACAAATAATGCGCACACAGACGCGAGGCCAAAATCGGCTGAAACACTAGGGTTTTTTTTATAAAAATTATTTAAAAAAATCAGGTTTAAGTTTTTTTTTTCAATAAAAATATAACAATTTAAGCATATTTAATTTTTTAAAAATTAAGAAAAATTAATAATTGAATTTGGTGTGATAGATTTTAAAGCATGGTAGTAAATGTATACCGAAATTACAATCAGGACAATAGTATCAACTTTCCCGACGTATACGTTTTTTAGTCTCGTTATTTTCGAGCAGCACACGATGCATCTTTTTGTGGGTGCTGTTTTTTTCTGTTGATGATATCGGCTCTAAAAGTGACGTCCTGTCAGGCGCAATGGATTCGCATTTGAATTTGTGCTTGGTCGTCCACCTTTTGACGCATATTCTGGGTTATGGTAGTTTTCAATCACTCTCCATTTGCGATCTTATTTGAAAAAAAATTCAATATCGAATTGATACTATATGATAAATATTTTTTTTTGCATTCATACATACACGAAAATGTGAAAAATAGTAAAAACGAAATAAGCAGCTCAAAAACACGACCGATCTCAACTGCAGGCAAATTCAAACTGCCTAAAATATATTGCTAACTTTCACGACCCCAGCTCGTGTTAGCTAAAATAGAACGCTGCGAGTCGAAACCGGCGAGGGTGACTTGTTCAAAAGCATGAAGCGGTTAATGACACAAATAAATATAATTGAATGATCATTTTTTATAATCGGTTTAAAAATAATACAATTTTATTTATAAAGTTTATTTATATGAAACGTAAATTAAAAATTAATCTGAATAAATATGCAGCAAGTGATTACTATATCATTTATTAATTATTTCATGTTATTATTATTATTATTATTATTATTATTATTATTATTATTATTATTATTATTATTATTATTATTATTATTATTATTATTATTATTATTATTATTATTACTATTATTATTATTATTACTATTATTATTATTATTACTATTATTATTATTGTTATTTTTATTGGATCACTGATAAAAATCAACATTTAGGGAGAGGTTAATTTTTATTACAAACTCACGAATTTCTATCAGAATTACAAATCTTATGCCTTATCGAAAGATGACATGCAATTATTTGGCAAAGGTCCTCCATTTAAGGATTCTTGTCATCCTTTCTTGAAGAACTCCCAAGGCCAATATTATGCACCTTGTGGAGCCATTCCAAATAGCATATTCAATGGTATATTTGTATTTCGTATGTTAATCGTAATTCATTTCAATTTTTCCCTTTAATTTTTATAATGAATTATGACCAAATCATTTTGAGAATTTGCTGTTTATAAATTGTCTACTATTTGTGTAAGAATTTCCAGAGTGTAGTCCGAAATTTCGCCTAAGCTCGGCGTTTGATTTTCAACTTGCGTGGTCCAGCTTCGAGTAGTATTATTTCTAAATGTATTTATGTAAGTTTACAGATAGTGTAAATGATATTGAGTAACCTAAACCTTTTAATGAGGATGATATAATCCATGATTTTTAGGAGCATTCGATGCAAGGAAACGTATTTAAAATCCATAAATTCTATCATCTGAGGTTTAGTGAATATTTTGTAACGGTTCATTATAAATTATTAAATTTGTTTCTACTCATAAAGCGATCAAACTATCTCACACATTCGGTTAGTGTATATGCAACATTTATACAGGATTATTCAGTAACCCATAATACAGAATCTCCATTTTTACATCTCAGCTAAAGGACAAGCATTGCTAAATTAATTTTTATGGATTTGTTGCTTAACTTACTCATTTTTGTCAGCCCTATCACGGAGTAATTGTCCATGATGCTCTCTCCTGCTTACGTTAATCATATTGTTCCCTCAGTTGATCTAGCATCATCGACGGTTTTTCTCTTCGTGAAGGCTATTAATATCATCGTCTAGTTGGAGATATTGTAAGAATGACCCAAAATTCGATACTGTTGTTAGACATCAAAGGTGAAGTTTTTTAGTAGTTTGTTCATCTTGACTGTGATATATTATGGAGAACAGAAGCGATTGATAAATGGTTCTGGTGCTATGGAACTCTCAAATAATTATGTGGGCTACCTAGAAACATGATTGGATGCTCGGTATTACGATTTGAGCCTTTGTGACTTGCTATCCTGGTGTTATGTACTACAACTGTTATTATACAGTAGTCATATTTAGTGACGACGCGTGTCATTCCACTCCTTCATATTCCTCCTTCATTCCTAACCCAGATTATACCTCCATATTATTCGTCTCCTCATACTACCCAATTTACTTCCTCATCTACTTCTTACCCCATATCCATACCTAACTCATTTATATTACTCCATCCTACTTCTCAATTCAAAAACCAAATACCGAAGCCCTATACTATGGGTAAATCAATGCGGTTATTCCAGTCAATCAATAAACTAATCAACAAGTCAACCTGTGCAACGTTCTGCTCTGTAACAGACATCAGATGAAAATCAAAATTCATGTTGAACGTTTGAGCTATACGCTCATTCGTTCAAAGCTTAACTAATCGCAGCTTTAGTGAATGAAGGGTCGAGAAATTCTCTCCTTATGCCTTACAGGCAGTTTGTAATAAATAATAAAACTTTGATTTTTTTTTATATATTTAGTGACGAGGCTGTATACTGTTCTATTGTGTTTGCTTGATGTAAAACGACTCTCTAAAGCTCATTATTATGAATTTGTTGATAAATAAAATGTTCAATAAAATGACTACTATTTTTCTTGATGACAATCTCTATGTCATAAAACATCATGAATTTATTAGCTGTAAACCAGAAAAGTTATTTAATGGAACTTTTGTGAAAATGATTCCAATTGAAATAGAAAAAATTAAAAAACTTAAGATTAAGCATCATATAAATTTTAATCGAATATACTGTTGGGTTTTATTAATTCAAGTCGGTTACCTTCATGTGTCCCTTTAATCGTAAAAAACAAAACAATGAACTACACAACGTATATTTGAATTACAAAAATCTCTCAAAATCCAAAGATACAATCAACGACAGAGTGTTACAAGTTTAATCGGTTCTCCGCTCGGCGCTGAATCTTTTTTCGCCGGGTTCATGCATGTTAGTGGTTAACAAATAATTTTCAAAATTTGGTTTTTATTAACAATATTTTTCTCCCTCTAATCATAATCAAAAAATAAATTGTGAATATTTTTAAAAAATTTCCAGATACTTTTCAACTTTACTACATTTCCTCAAATTCTACAATCGCTGTACCTTGGACTAATGTAAATATATCCTGGGAAACTGATAGAAACGAATTATTTGGCAAACCGAGTTCTTTCAATGACACTATAAAACCAATCAACTGGAAATACTCTGCTTTGGAACGAAGTTCAAATGCTTATAAAGGAGATGAAGAATTAATGGTTTGGATGAAATTGGCAGCTTTCCCCACATTCAGAAAACTTCATCGGAGATTAATTCTCACAAATTCATTTAATCAAGGCCTTATCCAAGGAAATTATGTTTTATATGTCAATTATTGTGAGTTTATTCCATAATTCTATTTTTAACGATATTGTCTAATAGCTTTTCCCGTATCTCCGTTTAATGGAACGAAAGGATTTTTTATAACTACTCCTCATTGGCTCGATAGCAAAGATCCTGTAATTTTTATATTATTTATCATTTGTGGAATCATTCATATCATTGGATTTGCAATTCTTTTAACCATTTCTCAGGTAGGCCTTAAAACTATTCTCCTTCTATCTTATATACATATATTGCTTATTCTTTTTGATCATATTTTACAGAAAAATTTTGATTCTAATAAATCCCATATAAAATAATGTAATGGTTTCATACTAAGAGAACGCACAAAAGAATTTGGAAGTCCCATAAATTCAATTCATCAACTGAAAGATATCTTCTGATTTTTTTTAATAAGTGTTTTGTTTTTTTTCGCTTTCTTTTGAATTATTTTTGACTAAATCTATTTTTTTGTAGTTTGATTTTTGATGACCAATTCTTTCTTTGTTTTAATCTGCATTTTCCCACATTTTATTTTATTATATGTTTAAATTTAATTCCGGTTTTATTTTATTTTTTCGGTTTTTTATTATATTCATGTTTTATTTTCTCTGTATTTCATTTTATTTTTATTCATTGTTTCTCTTATTATTATTCTGATATTTTGATATAATTTATGTATTTTACTCTTATCTGGTTTTGTGGTATCGCGACGGACAGAAAACAAGGGTTCACCTCGGTTTCTGCCTAACAAAATTACGTAGCTTTTTGATTTTATTGTGCGACAGGTGAAAACGAATCTTAATAGAAAAAAAGAAGTCTGGTTATCAAAACTGAAAATTAGCGAAAAAACAACAAAAATCTATTTTATTTGAAATATCGTAAAAATTTTAGAAAAACATTTTCATGATTTTTTCTTTGATTTGATTAACTTTTTCATCGACAAATCTAACAGATTGTCTCTAATAATATTTCTGACTGTTAGTAACAACAAATAATGCTACCTCCATTCTACAGAAAGAATCTGATTTGTGTAAAGCTTAATTCAAATGATTGATTTGTTGTTTGTTATGCTATAAATTAGCCAATTAATATCCTACCAATATCAGTTGTAAAATTGTTAAATATAGCTTATTGATTTAGAATGAATAATGTTGAAACCTTGAATGACTTCGGTGACAATATTACTTGAACTATTACACTATAAATTTAAACGACATGTTTTTCTATTCACTCAGCAAACAATGTATAAAAACAAATAAAAGAAATCTTACGGAACTATGAGAGTCAATACACTATGTTTTCGTCATCTAAACAGCAATTCTTGTACATACGGTTCTTATCAAATCGTGTATAGTGCAAAAGATTATCAAAGCAAAGAGACAGTCTTAATTACACACTCTTATTAAAAACCTTATTTAATAGTTTTTAGTAAAAAAATCGTTTTTAAAAATTGGGATTTTTTAATGGAATAAGTGTCGTAATTAGTTAACTCTATTCTACTTTCCAAATTTCTATCACTTCGCATCGAATTCTCGTACGTCACTTATTGCAAAAATATTTTTCTAAAAATACTTTTTCCCTTACCTTTACCTAATCAAAATTAATTATACTTTTCTTTAACTAATTAAATACTTTATAATTTCGTTTTATTCATACCCTTCAATCCACTATTTCGGATATCTCTTTCTTTTCTGTTGCTACTTCATATCAATTCCAATTCCTATGAGTTATTCACTTTCTAATTTTATATTTTTATTTTTATTTCACTTTAAACATCCATCTTTTCTATGGCTTCGAAACAGTTTTAGAAATTCAACAAATAATCATTCATTTTTAACAAACTTGATTTATCTTTTATTTCACTTTTGTTCTGCTTATTTCCTTTAGGATTTCATTTATTTTCATTTCAACTTTGATTATAAATCAGTATTTTTTCCCTATTTAACAAATATTTTCCTCACTAGTTTTCAATTGTTAGTTTTAAAAGACACATTGCCGAAACTTTGAGTTAAATAGAAAAAACATTGATCTACTATCGAAATCTATTTGAAGATAATATGAAAAATTCATAAAGGCGTTTTTATTAGAACTTCTATAATTAGGCGAGTACACTTTAAAAATGATTGGTTGATTTATTAATTAATACTTTTAATTAATCTTGATTAATTCTTATTGAATCAATTTAATTTATGTTTCTATTTCAGATAAAAACTAAAACCCGAAAACAAAACGACTAGATTTTTGTGTTTGGCTTTTCAGAAATAAAGTTTTTTTTATTGTTAACTTTACAATAAATAACGACAAAAGTGTTTTAAGGGCAATTTCCGATGGTGTCGCAGCTCTCAATTCAGACCTTTTGAGCCAGTCAGCACGTCGTCTATGTAAAACTGAAATATATAATTTTATAATGCTGATAGCAAAAATGTTGAATCAAAATTAACTTTGTATTGTTGGATGAGTGCTTTGAAAAAATTTATTTGTTCCGAATTTTTCGCTTCCTGTTTCCTAGTAAGTTCTTGGTTTCGTTTGTCTATTTGATCTACTCGAATTTTTAAATCGGCAACTTGTTTTTCCAAATTTTTTTTGTAAGCTGACAAATTATTAATCTAATAAAATTGTAATTTAGTAGCTGTGCAGTCTAAATTTTCACTTTTATTAGTCGATCGTTGTATTGATTTTTAGCTTCTAAGTTTTTTCTCGCTATGAAACCTTCGGAGGAATGCAATAAAATTCTATAGGCATTCATTAGCATTTGATAATATTCTTTGACTTTCAACAACAACAGGCCTCGGTCTATGCACTCTATTGTACACTGAACTTAGAATAAGCTCAAAATATATAATGGAACAATTTAATTTTATAATGATTCTCCATAAAATGTATAAATGTATTATTATTATTATTATTATTATTATTATTATTATTATTATTATTATTATTATTATTATTATTATTATTATTATTATTATTATTATTATTATTATTATTATTATTATTATATCCATCGAGAACATACCCCATCTGCAGATGAAGTAATCAATGAATTTAACAAACAGAAAAGGCGTTTGGACTAGCATTATAGTTTAAATTATGTTGGGTGATGAAGCCTAAAATAAAATGACAATAGACGATAGTAATTATTAGGCTTGTAATTCCCTTCTCTTCTTTGAATTGTCACTGTTGACTGTTGTTCACCTGAAAGTTGAAAGTCTTTAATAAATTTGAACTTTTTAATTTTAATGGAATCTTCCATTTCCATTTGTCATAAAAATAACAACATTTAATATTAATTTTTATTTAACAATTTAAACCATTTTAGTCAATCAGTCTGATAGTATCAGACACCTTAATCGTGGGGGCTTCGCGCCTTCAGCATCCTTATTCGTCCACGCTTGAAATGATTGACCATAATATTATTAAATATTTCTCAACTCCAACTTCCCCCCTTCATAAATTCTTGGATACGCCACTGGATCGGGATATCTCGAATTCTGACGTATGTCGTAGTGTTTTCAAAAGTTCGGATTTTTTACTTTTAGAATTCATATTAATTTTACAACCTCAATCATATAAGTAATTCATAATTTTGATTATTCCTATTCACAACTGAGAATAAATTTATTCTAAAACTAATAAAAACTTTTTAAACATGATCACTTAATAGCAATACTGCCAAGCACATGTTGATTAAAGGTAGACAGGAAAATTTAAAATAAGAAGCGCCTATGAGCATGATATAGGTGATTGAATTTATGAAAAAAAGTTTATATATACCAATAAGATTTAAATATCTAAACTAACTTGACGAATTAATTCATCTATTAGTTGATCATATATCTGACGCCTTATTAAGCACAATCCATTCAATTTTGCACACCTCATTTTTAGCATCCTTTGCAGCTCTGCCTCAAGTCCTTTTAAATCAAAAGCGGAACTCGTATTCTTCGATACATACTGAATCCAATCTTTTCCATTATCATTAAATTTTCGAGCTGGAAATAAGAAATTTAATATTTCCTGCAGTCGGTTATCTTCCTTTTCCTTTTCTAATGACTGTATTTCTAAATCTTTGTTAAAATACTGTGGTGGTTTTACGTTGACTCCTTTACACATTTGAAATGCGTTTTCAAAATCTTTTCCCTAAATGGTATTAATTTCAAGAAATAAAATTACCTAACTTCATGATCTTCTTGATATTTATCTAATGGATGCGCAGTTTCCTCAACAGCAAATTCATACTTCAATAGTGTTGGAATAAATGACATTTTTAATCGCGAAATAAATTCAATAAAATTTCAGATTTAAATTTAATCAATATTTCATTACAAGAAATGTACTATTCATTTAAAAACGAAATCAAAAATAATTTTTTTGTATATTTAAAGGAACTTTGTATACAGAAAACTACTGTTAAAGTTCCATGGCCCTATTATTTTATTTTCTGTGAAAATTGATGAAAATTAAAAATATCAATAATTTTGAAAATTAGATTACTTTTTACTTTCATAATTCAAAATATGGTTATGAAATTGTTGTTGAAAATATAAATTCGAAAAATGCTTTTAAACTTATATTTCTACTACTTATTTCAGTCTTTATAGAAAATATATTTCTCAATTTGAATTTTAATGTTACCCATATAACTTTTGTAATTTTAAAATGTTGCAATCCAATGCTATATCGAATAATGAATAACAGTAAAATTAAAAATATTTCCAAATTTATATGTACAAAATGATTTAAAATCTCAATTTTCTAATCTTTGATGTGTCTTTAGTTAATTAATTAATTTTAACTATTATAAAAACAATTACTTTTTTATAAAAATTATTTTTTAATTAATTTAAATTTTTACTTATAATTTGACATTAAACGTTTGTTTTATTAATTTGTTAATATCAAAACTCTTTCAAAAGTTGTTTGCGTTGATTTTATTATATATTTTTAATAAATGACATTAAGAATAAAATATTATTAATCTATTATGTATAGATATTTTAAATTTTAATAATTGAACTAAAATTAAATATTAATATTTTAGTATAATGGAAAAAGCAACTTGGGAAGAAATCAAAGCTTTAGCGTCAGATTTTAAACGAACACAGGCAATTACATCTAATCAAAAGTTAACAGAAAGAAATTGCATTGATATCATAAACTATTTATGTGGTAGTAAGCAAATATCCCTTTATTTTACCACCGATGGTAAAACGTTTTTAACTCCACAGGAATTGGAAAAAGAGATATATGAAGAGTTAGAAATTGCTCATGGTAGAATTGAATTAATAAAGCTTTCGACCACTCTCGACCTGGAATTTTATACTATTGAAAATACGATTTATAAAATGGTAACCAATGATCATGATCTTCAAGTTGTCAATGGAAATTTAGTTAACTCATCATATATTCGCAGTGTAGCTTTAAAGATTAATGAAATTGCTAAAGATAAAGGAAAAGCAACAATTTTAGAATTAACTCAAGTCTTTTCTCTACCAAAGCAATTTATTGAAAAAGTAATTGCTAACAACTTAGATAATATTATTGAAGCTCATCGTGATGGTGAAATGTTATACACAAATAATTTCATTCGACGGCATACAGCAATAATACGCGGATATTTAACCAGATCATCTAAACCTGTCGCAATTTCTGTTTTAAATCAAAAATTTTCTATATTTGATAAACTTATCATTAGAATCATTTCGGAATTAATTGAAAAAAAAAGAATTTTTGGTAAACTCGATCAAAACAAATCATTTTTCATTCCAGATATTTTGATGAAAAATCAAAAATTATATTTCCAACGATTCTATGAGCAAAACAATTATCTAGATTTTCAAACAATGAAAGAAATTGGGATTCATAATCCATCAAAATATGTGGAAACGGAATTTCCTACACTGCAAATTCTTTCTTCTTGCGCTCTCGGCGATGGAATTATTTCTCAATTAGAGGTTTCCATTCAAGAATGCGACAAAAACGGAAATTTCTTCAATTGCTATCAGATAATTCCCACAATCGTCAATGCGGATGATTTAGGTAATTTGGTGAGAAATTTCCTCGACAAATATGAAAGACTAGTTTTTATTGGAGAAGAATTTGTCGTTAGCAAGGAATTTATCAATAAGTGCGTTGTGAGCTTCGATGAAATTATTAAATGTAAAGCCCAGGAATTTGTGAGGAGAAATAAAAAATCTATAGTCAATATATTGCAGGAGTCTTCGGTTCAAGACTCGTTCGAAGAGGATATATCGATTAAAAAAGAGAAAATCTCCAAATTCAAATCGGGTGGAGGATTAACTGGCAGAGAAATCAAAGTGAAGTCGGTGAAAAACAAATATATACCAGATAGAAAAGCAACCAATCAAAAAGCGTCTAATAGAAAATCATCAAATGATTGCAACCAATCACAGCTTGAGTTTCTAAACGAAGAGGAAGGATTGGAAATTCTATCGAAACAACTCGCTGGTGAAGACGTGACAGATGAGTTGCTGAGGGAAATATTCCAATTGATCGATAAACAGCTTCATTTCAATTACAAAAATCAATGCAAATTAGCATTTCTACAGACGTCAGATACGGCAAAATCGAAAACCGAACATCAAAATCTCGAAATGAAATTGTCGACAATGATCGGTAAAATCCGATTGTTCGAACGGGGCCTACTGGAAATCTCAATCGATTCACTGAGAACGGATTTGATTCGATACAATTTGAAAGCTCTCGGTTCCGATGTTGTAAATTGTCTGTTTGATCATATTGCTGTTGAACACGAGTTCAGCTGGGATTCGGCTGCCGGAATTACGAACGAATTGAAAACGAAACTGATCAATCATGTCCCTCACAATTTGTCAGTAGTCATGAAAACGCTTAACAAATCGCTGAAGGATGAAAATGGCTCGTTTGAACATTTCCATTTGGCGTTGGATTCAATTTGTGAATTCCTAGGAATACGACCGAAAAAACTCGATAAAAAAACCGATAGAAATCTGATTCTTGAAATTGGTGCGCAATATCATTCGATTGTCGCTGGGAAAGTAGGTGAAAATCAATATATTGAACCCGGGGAACTGTTGCTAATAGCAACGGTGTTGATTTTTCAGAGAATTACCGGATTACCGCTGCACGCCCCGGGGAAATTCGTTCCAGCCATTTTGGAATTTCTCAAATCGAAAACCCAATCGATAAATACCGGAATCGATTGGGAGAGTTTGAAAGAGTATCAGGAATATGTTATAGGTACTTTTAAGCTGCATAATGCGACTGAAGAAGAAAAAGAAGCTTTTAAAGAATCCCACCGAGATCTGCATCAAAAAATAATTGAAATAGCTCTTAATTGGAAATCAATAAAGAGCGGTTGATGGGAAATTTTTTTCCTGTGATTTGGGCAAATTATTTATTTTTATTATTATTAATATTATTATTATTATCGATTTTGTAATGTTGTAATACGCATTCGCATTCGTGAATTTGTCATATTATATCCAATGCAATGTTTCCAATGAGGGATCGTTATGGCATATTTACAAAAGTTAAAATTACTTTCTTATAAATAAAGATACAAGCTACCCGATTGTATCCTTATGGAGGCCAATTTTGCCCTTTTCAATTAAAATTAAAACTCAACAGCTTTAAAAATTGCCATTTTTCTAAATATAGTTTTTTAATACAATAAGTTTCACTGATGACAAGGACGGTATCGAGTGATTTAAATTAAGGTCTTTCTATTTTTACCAGTAAATGAATTGGCATAAACATTCGTCGTATCATTCGCTAACATATTACGAGGAAAAGGTAAGAGCTAAATCAAACTTTTATATAAAAGTTTAATGAACTTGATTTTGCGTAATATTATGATTTCCGGTGTAATTTCCAATTGACTTTACTTTATTTAAAAGGTATTTGAGATAGAGAATATTCAATTTCATAAATGATTTTCAAGTGAAAATGGAATGCTTTTTCACTTAATAATGGATTTGAAACAAAGCATTCTTTATATCGATGACACTCTTTCTTCATTACTACATACAATTTGTTACACTATGATTTATTTTGTAATTCACAAATCGGACAAATTCAAAAGCGTTATTTATTAAATTGTCAATTTGACCGGTGTCAGTAGAGATAGTTATATAAAATAAGGAGTTTCCGAAAATAAAAATACAATTAATATATTTACACTGTTCAAATATAAAAAGTCGTGTAAAACTAAAAATGCTGCCTGTTTAATAAAATTTGCAAAGCATATTGGAAATCTGTCAAATTGATGGGTGCAGTAAACCTAATGTTGAATTGCTTTCGGATTATTATTTAATAATATGATTAGAAAATATCTTTTATTTCGTTATTAAATAATCAGAGATTCGAAAAATACTCATTCAAGAACTTCAATGTCAAACCTGATATGAAAATATTTCTAGTACATTGTTGGTCGCTTAGGGGTGTGTCATTTTAAAGGTGTTAGGGTCATTTGGATGATTACAATTATTACTAATAGCCCATGAATAAAATAGGTAAATAAAAGAATATTCTTCCTAAACGCTTTCAGGATTATTAATTTTTAGGCCATCTGTGTACCCATGGCGACGACCATGTTTGTACTGTACACAGTGGTGGAAAATCTATGAGCAGGTGAGCTCTATTGCTAAACTTACTCATTGTATTTTCCTTACGAGTTCTGGACTGCCGATAGAAGGTCTTACGTCATTCATTGTCTATTTCTATTGTTGGATCATTGAAGTGTCTTCATTTAACTATGGTCCTTATTTCTGGAGGTTTTCTATTATTTTTTTTAAATTTGAGCAGGAATCGGCCCTTATTTCCGATCTAATGAGTGTGGTTTCATATTCATCATAAAATTTGAGTATGGATCTGCCTGTATTCTCTACTTCTGACCTATTTGAGATCCTAACCATTCGTAGAACCTATAAAATTAATCAAACTAAACCTTATCTACCAACGACTGATCTTAGTTACCCTGTCACTACACATAATTCCCTCATATTCATAAAAATAACGGTAACGGACTCATCCTATGCTATCTATATTCAAACAAGGCTCCAAACTGTCTAAAATGACTCTATATTTCCCATCGACTCTATTCCTAACTATGTCCTATAAAACAATGTACCAAACTGGCGAAAACATCTGTCGAACAACAGCACAAGTGCCATCGTCCACAAACATTCTGTTCAATCTAGGACATCAAAGGATTAAAATAAAAAAAAATAGACCAAATTAAATGACAATTGGATGATTACAATTATTACTAAAAATTCATGAATAAAATAGGCAAATAAAAGAATTGACTAAACACAAAGAAATAACTCGACAAAATTAAATTTAAAAGTTTATTAATTGCTTAAAACATTACATTGATTTATACTATGTATAAATTTACGATTTACATAAAATTACTAAAAATCAATTCAACTTACCAAACTGTCATAAAACTGAAAACTGAGAGCTGCCTGAATGAATTTGTTCAGCGACGTTGATTGACTGTTTGAAGTGGTTAATTGAATTTTCCAGTTAAAAACTAGTTGTTAGACTGAATTTTCAATCAGTATTTATACTGATTTTTTTTGTACTCCTACGCATTCTCTACTACACCTAATTCCGAAATTTAATAACTTCTATAATCTAAAAAAAATCAATAAATATATATTATAGGAACACACAAACTTACCTGTGTGTAGAAATTTATTGTTCCGAAATTTAATAACTTTATTATAGGTTTTGTGAAGGTGAAAGAAAAATAACTGAATACACCAACACAAAACACATAATGAAAAATGCATGCAAAATTCTTATATAAGTTTTTGTTCCGAAATAAATAACTGTTAACATATTGTTAACATATTGTTAAAATATAATTACTTTTAAATTATTAAAAAATGCAAGAAAATACTTTTAATTTAGATTCCGACAGCTTTACCTTGAGCTTTAGAAAAAAAGAAGAAAATACAATGTAAGTTTTATTCATTAAATTACAAAGCATTAAAATATTGAAAGTCCTTCGAGATCTTTTGATTTACAGAAAGAAATTCGCAAATCGTAAATTTAAATAAATTATTTTAATAAATTAATATTTTCATAGATATACAGAAAATAACAAAATACAGCTTATTAATGCCTTTGAAAATGGGGACAATTACCAAGAATTTGGAAGATTGCATTAAAAAAATAAATGTATTCGGTGATTAGTTTATATATTTAGTTAAAAATATATCTAACTTACATTTTAACGAAATAATTCCAGATAAATGCATAAAATATCATATAATTCCTAAAAACACCTGAAAATTAATTATTTATGTTATATTATAAATGCTGACTAACAGTAATATTTAAAAACTTGAATAATGATCTCATAATTATATAAAATCAAAATTCAAGTCTTAAAAGTTACTTGAAATTAAAAATTACCTGAAAACCATTATTAATAAATTGAATATATGTAAATGAAATTCAATAACTTCATTTTCACGTAAATGGTGGCTCATCTCAACTGGTGTGCACACCAACGTGAATTATAGAGGTTATTATATTTCGGAATTGGGTGTACTATATCCAATTAGAATGCGAGAAATTTTTTAATTACTTTTGCATGCATGCATGAGTGTGTGCAATTATTTATTTTTAGTTTAATTAATCAAAATTTTAAAAATTTTTTATTAATTTTTACGATTTAGTTTCAAAAATTTTATNCAATTATTTATTTTTAGTTTAATTAATCAAAATTTTAAAAATTTTTATTAATTTTTACGATTTAGTTTCAAAAATTTTATAAATTAAATAATTTTAGTTTTATTTTAGTTTTATTTTAGTTTATATTAATTTAAACAATTTAGTTTTTATAAAGTTTATAATTTAAATAAGTTTAGTTAGTTTTATTTTAGTTTCATTGATTTAAACAATTTGGTTTTATAAATTTTATAATTTACATAATTTTACTACTTTTATTTTACTTTTTATCATTTTATCAGTTTACTGTAAATTTTAGTTTCAATTTTAAATTTATTCATTTAAAACATTTTCATGTTATTAATTAATTTATTAGCGATTATTTTATTTATTATTATTTTATTTTCTAGTTGATAGATCTTTCGAATGCGATATTTCTCCCAATTGTGTTAGTGATTAAAACTTCTTGCGTTCCTTTATTTTATTATACGTGTTTTATTTATCCTCAATCTATTGTGTATTCTAGTTTGTTTTATTTGGTGTATGACCATGGATTTTAATTCAAATTGGTGCGATTTTTATGTTATGTATTTCCGATTCATTAAAACAACTCTCAATTCTCGGTTCTAACCCAACAACATTTAAGTCTTGTGTTTTTCACCGTTGTATTAATTTTCTTTTGAAAGATTCATTTTCCGCTAATCAAAACTATTTTTTATTGTCGAAATGGCATAAGCAATAATTAGATTAGTTTAAAAAACTTCCAAATAGTTTACAGAAACCAGCGTAATTATTTCGGTAATTTAAATATGCTCTAATTCATATTAAATCATATACACTAAACACCACTGAGATACGTTTCCTATAATATTAGGAAAAATCAAGAATCTTACAATATAGAAACGGTATCTGGACTATTAGTCCCCGGACGATTAATCCACCGACTGTTCATCTCGGAAGATTTATCCAATGGACTGTTCATCTAGTGGACTATTCATTCCCGGACTGTTCGTCTAATTTTATATTAGAAATAAATTAATTTACTAACATATTTAAATATGTTGGAATTTATCGAAAAGTCGATATTACTGTCTGACTCCTTTGTGTTCTTTTCAAAATAAATAAACGAATTGACAAATTAGTCTGAATCTAACTCCCCTCGGGCTTCCTCTTGTAGTTCTAATTCGCTTTAAGGAAATTGCCCCTTTTTCTTTGACAGCTCGCTACAAATTTATTTTATTCGGCTAATTTAATTGCCTTTCCTAATTTGATTGGTAATTCAGGTTCTCTCAAATCGCTCGGGTTTTTCATTGTCTCGGGTTCTCCATTAGTTATTTAATTTTTAATTAATTTTTGTTTTTTGTAATTATTCCTTCTAGGGACTCTGCAAAAAAATTTGCGGGTTTGTCAATTAAAATTACCGATGGCCATATGAAATTTTGTGATACATGATTATCGTCCGATATTCTCTGATAGTTTATTTAGTCAAACCTTATAGATTTTATTTCAAATTTGAAAATTTAAGAAATCGTCTGTGCAGCCCGTTACGACATTCACCACCCAATACATCAAACAATACCAAATAACCGCAATAATAATGAGCAAGTGCTAACCCAAGAAATCATATATAAATTTCGAATAAAATTCAAAAAGAGTGGCCTTTCACGTATTGTTGGCCTAGAACTGATATCTAAACCCAAAAATCTTGTAGATGTGAGTAGTATGATATGTCACCGCCAGATCATGTCACCGCCAGATCACATATACCCCTCCCCCCCCCCCCCGGAAAAAAATTTTTTTTAAATAAAAGGTCAAGGTCATTTATTTTTTAAATTAAATTTTTGTTTTAATTAAGTGATCCAGCGGTGACCTACTTTTTTTCATCCCAAAAATTAATGTTCCCGCCAACAGATTTTATTGAACGATACCTCATCTTAAAGCTCAGTCCAAGACCTTTAAGATGAGATATAGATTCCTATCATACGATGACTCATCTCATTTTTAGAACAAAGACAAAGACTAACCCAATGTCTCATAATTTTTTCCAAAATATTATTAGTGATCCAGCGGTGACATACTTTTTTTCATCCCAAAAATTAATGTTCCCACCAACGGATTTTATTGGACGATACCTCATCTTAAAGCTCAGTCCAAGACCTTTCGAATGAGCTATAGGTATCTGATATATCTTTAATAGTTTTAATGTTATTAACAATTGATGACCATCATCTTTTCAACGTTAAATTATTATTATTTTTCAAAATATTATTAATTGGCCCAGCGGTGACCTACTTTTTTTCTTCCCAAAAATTAATGTTCCCACCAACGGATTTTATTGGACGATACCTCATCTTAAAGCATAGTCCAAGACCTTTCAAATGAGCTATTGAAGGTATCATCATCATTAATATTAACAAAGAGAATGACTCACTCAACGATGCCTATTATTTTTAGAATGGTACCTATTATTTTTAGAATGATGCCTAATATTTTTAGAATGATTACGTCATATTTTTAGAATGATGCCTAATATTTTTAGAATGATGCCTAATATTTTTAGAACGATGCCTAATATTTTTAGATTGATGCCTAATATTTTTAGAATGATGCCTAATATTTTTAGAATGATGCCTAATATTTTTAGAACGATGCCTAATATTTTTAGAATGATGCCTAATATTTTTAGAACGATGCCTAATATTTTTAGAATGATGCCTAATATTTTTAGAACGATTACGTCATACTTTTAGAACGATGCCTAATATTTTTAGAACGATGCCTAATATTTTTAGAACGATGCCTAATATTTTTAGAATGATGCCTAATATTTTTAGAATGATTACGTCATAATTTTAGAATGATGCCTAATATTTTTAGAACGATGCCTAATATTTTTAGAACGATGCCTAATATTTTTAGAATGATGCCTAATATTTTTAGAATGATTACGTCATAATTTTAGAATGATGCCTAATATTTTTAGAACGATGCCTAATATTTTTAGAATGATGCCTAATATTTTTAGAACGATGCCTAATATTTTTAGAATGATGCCTCTTATTTTTAGAATGATTACGTCCATACTTTAGAACGATGCCTAATATTTTTAGAACGATGCCTAATATTTTTAGAACGATGCCTAATATTTTTAGAATGATGCCTAATATTTTTAGAATGATGCCTAATATTTTTAGAATGATGCCTAATATTTTTAGAATGATTACGTCATAATTTTAGAATGATGCCTAATATTTTTAGAATGATGCCTAATATTTTAGAATGATTACGTCATAATTTTAGAACAATGCCTAATATTTTTAGAACGATGCCTATTATTTTTAGAATGATTACGTCATATTTTTAGAATGGTGCCTCTTATTTTTAGAATGATGTCTAATATTTTTAGAACGATGCCTAATATTTTTAGAATGATTACGTCATAATTTTAGAACGATGCCTAATATTTTTAGAACGATGCCTCTTATTTTTAGAATGATTACGTCATACTTTTAGAACGATGCCTAATATTTTTAGAACGATGACTCATACAATGACTCATCACATTTTTAGAACGATGACTCATACGATGACTCATCATATTTTTAGAACTAATATTTTTAGAACGATGCCACATATTTTAGAACTATTACGTAATCGAAGCCTAATATTTTTAGAACTAATAATTTTGTTTTAATTATCGATTACATAATAATTTAATTTTGTTTAAATCATTGATTATATAATTTTTTGTTTTAATTATCGAATACGTAATAATATAATTTGTTTAAATCGTTGATTACATATTATTATTTTTTAATTTTCAATATTTTCTTTTAAAATATTAACGCCCGTGTGGAAGATGTTATTTTCAAAATTATTATTATTATATATTATTATTATTATTATTATTATTATTATTATGATTATTATTATTATTATTATTATTATTATTATTATTATTATTATTATTATTATTATTATTATTATTATTATTATTATTATTACTATTATTATTATTATTATTATTCTTATTATTATTTGCAATTATTCATAAAACTTAATTTCTACATCAATTTCATGATTTTCAACATTTTCATCATTTGCATGAATATTTTAATATTTTTCAATATTTTTCAATATTTCTTTACTATTATTATTAAATTATTATTTTTACAGTTATTTTGAAAGTTTTTCATCTTATTATTATTATTAATATTTCAAAGTTATTTTCAAAGAATTATTATTATTATTTGCAAAGTTCTAATTATTATTTTTTTTTTTTAGAAGTTTCATTATTATTATTTACTTACATATTCATAAAACTTAATTTCTACGTCAATTTCAGGATTTTCAACATTTTCATCATTTGCATTTTTAATAATTATCAATTTTTTCATAATTTTCTACATTTTCAATATTTTCACGATTTTCAACATTTTCATGATTATTTCAGGAACTTTTTCATCAAATATTGTTCAAAGTATTATTTTCAAAGAATTATTTTCAAAGTTTTAATCAATATTATTATTATTAATATTATTATTATATATACTCCGAGTTTATCCGACAAGATATTCTGTCCCCCTATGGGTATTGGTCACAAGGGTACTACTCACAATCAACATGTCGCAAATTATTTTCAAATACAATTTCAAAGTATTATTATTAATATTATTATTGTTATTATTATTATTATTATTATTATTATTATTATTGCAAATATTAGTCAAAAACATAAAATATTTTTACACATACACAACCCATTAACAATTATTATTATCAATATTAGTGAAAAACCTAAATATTTTTTATACAACCCATTAAACTTTATTATTATTATTATTATTATTATAATTAATCAAAAACCTAAAATAATTTTTACACACTAAGTTATGGGGTAGAGAATTATTATATGTTTGCAATATTCTGTGTTTGCCTTCACGGGAAGTTGACAATAATTTTACACACACATTCTATATACACATACCTTGTTTAACATGGGTTTAACCTTGTTTAACTCCTAGTCTATCCGACAAAATATTCTGTCCCCCTATGGGTATTGCTCATATGGGTACTAGTCACACTCAACATGTCGCAAGGGTTTTCGAGTTTAAAGCATATTATGGTTTATTAAGGTTAGTAAATAAAACTTATAACACCTACTATTTTTAATAATATTTAAACGATAAAAATCAAGACAAGAGAGGACAAGGCAAAGTTTATGCATTTAGTATTGCCAGGCCTAATGAGCAGTGACCAAATATCTGTGCCTGAAAGACACGGTGGATATTTGTTCGCGTCCACAAGGGTCGTCTGTGCCTCCCCCAAGTGGGGTCAGAAGAACCTGGGCATTATAGCTTTCCGTACGGAACATTACGCCTAGCATGGGTAGTCAACTACCAGCACATTCGAAACGTATAATTTCAAAATACATGCGTCATTGGCACTATAACCAAATTAATTAATGTTTTCACTAACACAAATATATATTTACAGAGGCCTCCCACTAGTTAGATTACAACCGCCCACCACGACGATCAGCTTGTAAATATATATTAATTAAGGGATAAAGAGGACCCACCCAACCCTATTATATTTAATTTACAAATTTTTCTCGCTCTTCTGCTGGTAATCTATCTCAAAATTATCATCTCCATCN
>CAUHTR010001257.1:0-83917 GCA_959609185.1 Schmidtea polychroa
AAATGCAAGTTTTGATCGCATTGGTGCTGTTCTGTCTCAAAAAGATGGAAGTAAAGAAAGAGTAATCGCATATAGATGCCAAGCTATGAATAAACATGAGTTGGGTTATTGTATAACAAGAAAGGAATTACTATCTATATTTTATTTTACTGGTGATTTTAAGCATTATCTATATGGTAAAAAGTTTATTTTGAGGACGGATCACAAAGCCATTACATTTATGATAAAGACAAAGAAAGCTATTACCCCACAATTTCAAACTTGGATTAACCATCTTAGTGGTCTGGACATGGAGATTCAATACAGAAAAGGTGATAACCACAATAATGCCGACGCTTTATCTAGAAAAGAATGTGAAACATGTGTTCAATGTCAAATGATTCATGAAAATCCTAAAATGGGTAAATTAAAAACAAGATTGTTGACACTGATGACTGATAATATTGAAAATATATGACAAAAGAACTCGAAAGAAATAAAAAATATAAAAGAAAATAATAATTTGATGCCAGATAAAACATTTTTTTAAATATTTCAACGGAGTGATTATGACAAATAATAATAAAATTTGGATTCCAGAAGAAAACAAGTCTGAATTCATCATAGAATATCATAAAAAGCTCTCTCACGCGGGTGCTAATAAAGTAAAAATGTATGTATCAAACAATTTTGATATGAAAGATTTGGAGCAATCTATTCGTAATGTTGTACAATCCTGTGAAAACTGTCAGAAAAGAAAGGTTGATACAACTAAAACAAAAAAAGAAATAATTTGCAAAAGTGACTCGAAACTATTTGAAACAATCTATATAGATTTTTGAATCCAATTCAACTTGAAATGAAAGGAGAAAGATATATTCTTGGGATTATAGATCATCATAGTAAGTTTATTTCTTTACATGCAGTGAAATCGCAAGATGAAAAAACCATGTTAAGATTATTGAAAGAAGAGTGGATAATGAAGTTTGGAGCACCAAGGATAATAAACTGTGACAGAGGTAAATCATTTGAATCAAAGCTAATGAAAGACTTATAATATAATTTTATAAATAAATGAGAAAAACACTGATAATTAACATTAATAATATTCCGAATATTTATAAAATCTTTGTTTATCTACATCAAATACAAATTATAAATATTGAAATTGTCAACGTCAGAGGAAATAATCAATATAATAAGTATGATTTATGATTTATGTTGTAAAATGTTGAAATATTTTGATAATTTTGTTAATTTTAGATAAAATGTTTGCAAGCGTATGGGAAATGATGAAGAGAAATAAATTTGAATTTGATAATGAAATCAGCAGTGAATTGATATGCAGAATTTGCAAATGTTTAATGATAAAGGCTTGCAATGCTCCTTGCGGTTGTCGCTTTTGTTCTGATTGCATTGAGCATTATTTGGATGGAAAAGATAAATTCTGTCCAGGAGCAGCAAAACATTGTGGAAAGAAAATGATAAATTTTAATAAAGATGTTTATGAAGATCAGGCGATCAATTTACGGATTTCAGAAGTGATAGTGAAATGCCCAATGAAAAATTGTCAATTCAAAGATGAATTAGAGGTTATAGAGAGCCACATGAGGGCATGCAACAAGCAGCCAATTAGATGCCCGTTCAATAGAATTGGATGCGAAATGAATGATGTAGAGAAGAACAAAATGAAAATACATCTCAATGAGAACAATGAAGGCCATAGCAAATTACTGATTGATCAGATCAGCAATTTGTGCAATGAGATGCAAGTAATGAGAGACGAAAATGTTAAATTGCGTGAGGAAATTATTAATATCAATGTAAAATTTTATTTGTAATTAATTTAATAGATATTTGTGATTGTAGGTGAAATTGTGCAATATTGAAAGGAAAGAGGCGGAGAACAGAGCAGAAATAGAAGCATTGAATGAGGAAATGGTTGCAGTGAAGAATGAGAATCGCTCATTGAGAATGGAGATGGAGACAAATATTGGATCAATCAATCAAGTTTGATTATTGATTTGATTTGTTATTGATTTGTTATTGATGCAAAGCAGATCAGAGAGCAAATGGAGGTGATTGAATCAAAATGTCAACAGCAAATTGATGAGATGAAAGAGAAATGCGAGCAGCGGCTGCAACGGGAAAATGAAAAGGTGATTTATTGATTTATTGAAATATTTGAATTTGAGATTCAGTTGCAGCTTGAAATGGCGAAATGCGCCAATGAAATTCGGCAGATTGAAACAAAATTAGGAAGTGAAAAATATATAAATTATGGATATTTTGAATGGGAAATCGATAAATTTTCACAACAAAAGAGAAATGAATGGATTTACAGCGAGGCATTTTATTCCGGGCAAATCGGTTACAAAATGTGTTTGGCGGTGAGGATTGGGGGTCTTGGGGGTTGAGGTTGGTTTCTGTGTGATGCGTGGGGCAAATGATGAGCAATTGGATTGGCCGTTCAATCAATCGGTGTCAATCGATGTGATCGATCCAGCAAATGGCAGCATTTATAGGAGCAAGTCAATGAAATATTCAGATTGCCCTGATGCAGCCGGATGGAGGAAACCGTCAAAGAACAGAAATGATCCAATTCGCATTTATGATGAGGGTCCGATAAATCTGATATGCATTTATGATAATGATCGCTCAATCCGTCAATTAGCAGCCAAAAATGATAAATTGCTGCTCAGGTGCAGAATTGCATAATTCTTATAAATTTAAAAAACATTTCAATAAAAAATTGATTTATTTTGGCTTTTGATCTGATTTATTATTTGCCTTATTATTATTGATTTATTATATGAGATAATTATTAAGATAATCATTGTCATTCCCCCCCCGCGCCTTCCATCCGATATTATCATTATATTTATTATAATTAAATTAATAATTAATGTGAAAGAAATAATCCAATTAAAATCCAGCCGAATATAAGCGCTGACAAATCGCCTCAACAAATCAAACGCTCCTATGACGAATGGAACCGACGAGAAAACCGCCATCGCTGCTGCTGCTGATGTTATATGAGTTGTGGAGAAATTATTGCTGTATTGAATGGCAGTAAAATGCACCTAAATGCAATACTAAAATTGCCTTATATCAAATTGATTAATGCCTTAACATTTCACCTCCGCCAGCTATTTGTGAGGCATTTCAACGCAATCCGCAACAACAATACTGATAAAATGTTCCAAATTGCTTTCACATCAGTTTGGGTAAGTTTACCAAAATGAGAGCTGTCGATGCGATGAGGGCAATCGGTGCTTTCTAAACTCTATCAAATTCTGTTACGCATTCTTTTAATCATTAAATGATTTGCTTTAATTAATTTTTGCTTTGCATCTTTCATGAAATTTGGATCTCTTAAAGGTCTCGGGTCGGATTTGCTGATCATATTATTGATAATATAATAATAATAATATTTGCATTTGTAATGAGATCTTTATAACAGCTAATGAAATGATTTAATATTAAATAATGTAACATTTCATAAATTTATTCACTTTTTCATTAGCTAAATGTTCAAATATAATATTATTAAAACAAAAATGATTTCATGTAAATTAATAATTAATATTTAATTAATATTTAAATTCACAAATTTGATAAATTTAATGAATGAATTTTACTTACCAAATTTATCTTGATATCCTTAAGCTTTAAAAAAAATTAGAAAATAAGACAACCAGCTGGATCTTAAATATAAGTTATAAGAAATTTTTTTGGAACCTGAGATTCGTTCGGTGTGTTGTTTAAATGTCCAAGTGTCGCTGATAGATTTACTTAAAGGCATTTATGAAAATTTGATTTTTTTACCATCAATATACACATGACAACCTCCTTGTTGGGAATGTTCACAGTCTTTGAAAATGGGAGAAAAATCTATGTTTTTTTTGCAAATGATAACAAACGAACTATTGTGGAGGTCATACCCACACATCGAACGAGAATTAATCAAAGTTTAGGGAGAAGACTGCATCGAGTTATTTAGATAGGGAGAAGTAAGAATGAATAGTAATAGTCAAGTAATAGTCAAAAGTCAAAACGGGATAAAAAGAGCCAGAGTATATATATATATATATATATATATATATATATATATATATAGAAGAATTAACTCAGCAAAAAAAGCATGTCAAGGAGGAACCTACCCCCTACGAGAAGACTCCGTATCCAGAGTATTAGTTATTGAAACCTATTCAGTAGAGATAAAAGAATACGAAGCAAAATTCGACGCAGCAAATTATCGAATGAAAACCAAATCGTATTTCAAAGCCACCAATAAAGTATCTCGAACAAAACAGTCCTCTATTATATATGAGGAGAAATGCAAAAATGTAGATTGCAACTTTAATACAGCGCGATATTTTATGAAGTAAAAGGTGAAATATATGTGGAAGATCCAGAAGATATAGATAGGAAAAATATCATCAAGATGAAAAACTGGAGACCGATGAGATCACCAACAGCAATTATCACTAAATTTGTAAATTTTGGTTCAATTGGTAACCTCCGGTTTTGAAGGGAAAGTTATGCAGTATAACGTTATATTATTTTTTTAATCGAAATTGTAATTGAGATCCTTACTATATTGTCGATTTTCTCTGTACAATATATTTAATAAATAACCAAACTATATAGCAAGGGTGGGCACGCATGAGTTCAATGAGAGACATTTTCCGAAAATTTATTTTTAAAGAGCCACCATAGTGAACTACATATTTTTTTTAATTTCATTAATTTGATTAAAAAAGACTTAAACGCTATTAAAAACAATTATTTCAAAATTTAAGTAACAAACATAAAATATAATAAAAATCCATTAATAAAAAGTAATAAAATTTCTTGAATTAACGAAGACTCGTTGTTATAACAAAGCGCCGCCTACTACAAAATAATTTTAAAAAGCAGTAAAATGTGAAAAACAATGTTTCGTTAATTTTTAACATTTATGAAAATACAATTGCAACAAAAAATTTTTTTTTAAAAATTCAGTTGAAAAAATTTCAAAATAAAAAAATCGAATTCAATTTTCAAATTCAATTATCAAAAATTCAATTATCAATGAGCCGCAGTTTACTCAACGAAGAGCCGCATGCGGCTCTAAGAGCCGCATTTGCCCACCGTTGCTATATAGTGATAATCTATTATAGGAAATTATCCCTATAGAAAAATTACAAATTTAAAAAATCATTACAAAAATTTAAGACTAGAAACTTTTGGAAAATAATATATCGGTTATTATAAAAGGAAAACAGATTCAGTTTCAATTCTATTCTATAATAATATAAACTGTTCCTGATCGTATATCAATTATAAGTAATAGCAGAAAGGAGTTCCATCTCGGATCGTAACCCACTATAAATTAAATTATCCTTTATTACTCAACAAATCATTCCGTATAATATCGAACATTAATTATAATATACATTTGTACAATAAATACGACATCCGATATCTAATATCTTTCATTATCCCAATCAAAAATATTATTTTAATTTGGTCGCGTAATTATCTAGATTTCCTTTTAGTAAAAAAATTATTACAATTCAATTTAAAAAGGAAATCCCCAGAAACTCAAGGTTGGTATTATTATTGTTGTGTAAATAAATTTCATAATATTTAATTCTTTGTTTATTATATCATTTTATACATTTGCTTGCTACTACAGTAACACACGTAACATATAGTCATCAGTGCCAAACAAGTTTTAAAGGAGACTCTGCTGGGCTCTAAGAATTTCTCTTATAATAAACATACACGATTTTTTTCAAATTTTCACTAGGATCACATTTTGCTATGCAAATAACAATGTGATCTGTGCAAGATATCCCTCCACGTTTTCTTCTCCCTGACCATAATAGCAATACTTTCAGCATCAATAGTTTTGTGTCATCTAAGTTTTGCTGCCAATGTTTTCCATTTTTCAAGGCAACCTAGATGTTCTTCCTATGTCTCATGATTATGTAATTTAGGGCTCAGTTTCCACCACTTATCTAACCCAGTAATAAATTTGGACGTCTCTTTTAGCCTTTTCATCTTGATTTGTTATAACACAAGCATGGCCTACTGAAACGCCTCCAATTCTATTGATCCATTCTACCTAGTTAATAACTCCAAATTTTGATCAGACCAGCCATCAATCTCATTAAAATGAGCCACAGATGCTCTGCAAACTGCAAGGTGGCCCCTTGGCTCAGTTCTGCCTTTGAGTCATGTATTTATTTAACTATGGTCGGTTATCTGTATATAAAATACGACTGAACCGATTAACGTCTGATCTGTAAAATTTGCACCCGAAACTAGCCTTATTATTGTTTTATTATATTAGATTACATGGTTATTGATTTTTATATTTACATCTATTCATTTTATATCGACATTTATTAATTTTTATATTGAAATATATAATTGAAATATAAATCTCTCGCAAAGAGAAAAAAAACATTACAAGAGAAATTTACAAAATTGTGTTAAAAATGGCCGAAGATAAAAATTGTACAATAAAAAATTTTTCTGAAATATTGCAGTTACACAGACAGACCATAATGAAAATATTAATAAGCAAGGAAAACGGAGTAAAATTTGAAGAGGTTGGAGAAAAAAGAAAGAACTCATGTAGGATTCGTAATTCTATAAATACTGAAATTGAGCACGTTATATTTAATAAAATATCATGTAACAATGCAATTAACCAACGAGAATTAATACAAGTGGTCAATGAAAATTGTAGCATTCAAATTTCTAAGTCTAGAGTGTCTAGAAAACTTAAAAAACAATCATGAACAAGAAAAAGGCTTCTCTTAATTCCGATTGAACGTAACTCTTTAGCTAATATTATTGCAAGAGCAATATATGCAAACGAAGTTTCCAGAATTTCTGATGGCAATATGATTTTCCTTGATGAAACTAGATTTAGTTTACACACTCAAAGAAGGTATGGATATTCACCAGTAAATCAGAAACCTTATATCAGCATACCAGCAAATAAGGGAATAAACAATAGTATAATTTGTGCAATTCGAATTGATGGTTTGATCTGTTACGAATCTAAGGTGGGCGCGTATAATTCTACTTCATTTAAAGAATTTATTTTAAATCATCTTGTTCCATATTTCACTCGTAATCCAAACAATGTTTTAATAATGGACAATCCAAGATTTCATAAAACTTCAGAAATCTTAACCATTTTTTAGCAAAACGAAATCGGATATAAATATTTAGTGCCATATTCACCTGAACTAAACCCGATAGAAGAGTTTGTTTCGATGGTAATAGCAAGGTTTAGAAGCTTAATATTGCTAAATTCTGATGCGAGTGTTAGGCAATTGATGAATGATGTTATACAAGGAGAAAATGGGGTTTTTTTAAAATGTGTAGGATTTTTTCGTAACATGAAAAGATGGTTGGAGCTAGCTAGGCAAAAACAGCCATTTATTTAATATATTTGCTGTTTTGAATGTAAAGATTTTGAGTTTGCTGATTTAAATCAAGTGTTTTATCTTGTTAAACTCTATTTAAATGTTTGAAACTTGTGGGACATTTTAGAATTAAAATATTATAAAATTGCTTTTGTTGTTAATAAATTTATTTATGCTGATATGAAAATTAATAAATATCGATATAAAAATGAATAGAAGTAATTATAAAAATGAATAAACCTGTAATAGTAATAATTATTACCATTCTCCTCTTTCATCTGATATAATTATTATTATTATTTTTATTATTACACAACACAACAAAATGGTAGTAATGTGACTTTTAGAGCTTTCGAGAGTAAATTTAACTCTCTGAAATCAAATATCACTGTAGTGCGGTGTTAAATTACTACTTTTAACTTTGTATTTATAATTACGATTTGCAATCGTTATCTTATTGTTTATCTACATCAAAATACAAATTATAAATATTGAAATTGTAAACGTCAGAGGAAATAATCAATATAATAAGTATGATTTATGATTTATGTTGTAAAATGTTGAAATATTTTGATAATTTTATTAATTTTAGATAAAATGTTTGCAAGCGTATGGGAAATGATGAAGAGAAATAAATTTGAATTTGATAATGAAATCAGCAGTGAATTGATATGCAGAATTTGCAAATGTTTAATGATAAAGGCTTGCAATGCTCCTTGCGGTTGTCGCTTTTGTTCTGATTGCATTGAGAATTATTTGGATGGAAAAGATAAATTCTGTCCAGGAGCAGCAAAGTATTGTGAATTTCAAACTATTATTTTCAATAAAGATGTTTCTGTGGATCACCCAATCAATTTAAGGATATCTGAAGTAATTTTAAAATGCCCAATGAAAAGATGTGAATTCAAAACCGAGTTGTGCATGATGGAGAGCCACATAAGGGCATGCAACAAGCAGCCAATTCGATGCCCGTTCAATAGAATTGGATGCGAAATGAATGAAGTAGAGAAGGACGAAATGAAAGTCCATCTCAATGAGAACAATGAAGGCCATAGCAAATTACTGATTGATCAGATCAGCAATTTGTGCAATGAGATGCAAGTAATGAGAGACGAAAATGTTAAATTGCGTGAGGAAATTATTAATATCAATGTAAAATTTTATTTGTAATTAATTTAATAGATATTTGTGATTGTAGGTGAAATTGTGCAATATTGAAAGGAAAGAGGCAGAGAACAGAGCAGAAATAGAAGAATTGAATGAGGAAATGGTTGCAGTGAAGAATGAGAATTGCTCGTTGAGAATGGGGATGGAAACAAATATTGGATCTATCAATCAAGTTTGATTATTGATTTGATTTGTTATTGATTTCTTATTGATGCAAAGCAGATCAGACAGCAAATTGAGGTGATTGAATCAAAATGTCAACAGCAAATTGATGAGATGAAAGAGAAATGCGAGCAGCGGCTGCAACGGGAGAATGAAAAGGTGATTTATTGATTTATTGAAATGTTTGAATTTGAGATTCAGTTGCAGCTTGAAATGGCGAAATGCGCCAATGAAATTCAGCAGATTGAAACAAAATTAGGATGTGAAAAATATATAAATTATGGATATTTTGAATGGCAAATCGATAAATTTTCACAACAAAAGGAAGATGAATGGATTTACAGCAAGGCATTTTATTCCGGGCCAATCGGTTACAAAATGTGCTTGACGGTGTGGATTGGGGGTGATTGGGTTGAAGTTGGTTTCTGTGTGATGCGTGGGGCAAATGATGAGCAATTGGACTGGCCGTTCAATCAATCGGTGACAATCGATGTGATCGATCCAGAAAATGGCAGCATTTATATGAGCGAGTCAATGAAATATTCAGATTGCCCTGATGATGCCGGATGGGGGAATCTGTCAGATGACAGAAATTATCCGATTTGTATTTATGATTATCTTGATCGCTCAGCCTATGATTTAGCAGCCAAAAGTGACAAATTGCTGCTCAGGTGTAGAATTGAAAAATTATGACAAATTAAAAAAACATTTCAATAAAAAATTGATTTATTTTGGCTTTTGATCTGATTTATTATTTGCCTTATTATTATTATTGATTTATTATATGAGATAATTATTGTGATAATCATTGTCATTCTCCCCCCCCGCGCCTTCCATCCGATATTATCATTATATTTATTATAATTAAATTAATAATTAATGTGAAAGAAATAATCCAATTAAAATCCACCCGAATATAAGCGCTGACCAATCGCCTCAACAAACCAAACGCTCCTATGACGAATGGGACCGATTAGAAAACCGCCGCTGCTGCTGCTGATATTATATTTCACCTTCGCCAGCTATTTGTGAGGCATTTCAACGCAAATCCGCTACAACAATAATGATAAAATGTTCATAAATGTTCCAATTTCTCACTCAATAAAAACAATGCCCTACAGAATTATACGATGAAAAACTACCGATTTTAAACGACTCGAATATTTATATATATTGAGGAGTCGATTTATCTTATAAACATAGACATAATATAGACGGAAGCCTAGAACAAGCACTCATAGACACTATAAAGGTCTTCTAATCACACCTACACCCAGCACAGGAAATCTCAGCCTATAAAATCTTTATACACTCACGTCTAATGTTCACCTTGCACAATTGTGAAATAAATCACATGATCCTCGATTCAAAGAGAAAGGAAGGAGTAATGGGTAATAATATTATTAGTAAATTGGACACGAGACCTTTAAGAAATCCAAATTTCATGAAAGATTCAAAGCAAAAATTAATTAAAGTGATTCATTTAATGATTAAAAGAATTCATAACAGGATTTGATAGAGTTTAGAAAGCACCGATTGCCCTCATCGCATCGACAGCTCTCATTTTGGTAAACTTACCCAAACTGATATGAAAGCAATTTTGGAACATTTTATCAGTATTGCATTTAGGTGCATTTTACTGCCATTCAATACATCAATAATTTCTCCACAACTAAGGATTGCAAAAAAAACAAAAAAAAAGAATACCGGTATTTCGGTATTGACATTTATTGGTCCTGGTATCAATTCCAGTATTCCAAATAATAATAATTTTTTATGTAATTATGTAATGTAACGATTGCCACTATTTCTGTGCGATAGTGCACTAGAAGAGCGGAAATTCGACTTAAATAAATGGGAAGCTATCAAATATTTTTTGAAATCAACTTTTGGGGCCAGCAAACCAATCAATCAAGCGCCAAGCGAATTGTCAGCAAGGAAGCAGAGACCAAATGAATCATTGACGTTATTTGCAAGTGAATTAAGGAGATCAGCAAAGAAAGCTATGGACGGAAAATTACCGGAGGAAAATTTAATCGGGTATTTAGTTGAAGGATTGCGAAGGGAAGAAATACGAGCATCAGTGAGATGCCAAATGTATAAAACATTAGAAGAGGCCAGTCATATGCGAGCTACATCCCGCTGCACAACAAAGCATGACAATGAGAACAACGACAACAATAATGTCCTCAAAGTGAAACAATTCATACCGGGGGCGCATCAAATATTTATGGCGCACAAAGAAGACATGAGATGAACAATAATAAGCAATGCAGAACATGTGGGAAAGCAGGCCATTGGGATAGAGACTGCTTCCGATATGTAGCTAGTAACAGATGTGGACGGAGAGGTCACACCGAAAACATATATCAAGGAGAAAAGCCCAAAACCAAAACAAGAGACCAGTTAAAACTAGAGCAATGGAAAATAAGATTAGAAAAGCTGGGGAAATATCCTATGAGATAAAAACAGCACAAGGGACCAGATGGCTACGGGAATTGTTGATGGATATTATGATAATAACAAACCCACAATTACGAAGACTGTGGCAGCAAAAACAAGCCAGTAACGACACCAAACAGTTATGGAACACGGTATCAGAAATAATCCCAAAATTGATAAAAGAGAGAAATAAAACCACAAAATCAAGGGACTGGGACGAAACCAAAACGAGTAATAGCACAACTAGCGCTAAATGCCGATGACAACGGCGAACATTACTTGGTAGCAATAACCCTCCTTAATGAATAAGCTGATGGGGTTATCAGCCCTCAAATACCCAACAAACAATTTATAAACCAAGTGCAAATGACAGCCGCCATCATCGCAATGGAAATTGAACCCGACATTATGCGTACCGGAGGATGGAAATGATTTATACAGCACCACGAAAAGGTGGCCAAGATAAATGAGATTAGAGGAAGCTGCTAAATCAATTAGAATTAGAGTTACCAACGAAAGACGCGGCCAGTGTGAAAGCGGCGATCAACTCGTTAATGATGACCATGATGATATGGATGCTATGTTCCAACGGAGCATCGGCATTTCTAGCATTCCATTGTGATAAATCAGCGCAATGATCAGCGGAAAAGATGTTCAATTGAGAGTTGAGAGATATCGGGAAATGCAAACAAGCCACACCAAACAAACTGGGAATAATAGAGTGCAAGAAAACTTATTACATATACCAAGTGGAATCCGATATAATACGAGCACAAGCCAGGGAATGCATGATAACCAAACGGAATTTAGCATACCATTTTGTAGCTCATTCCCACACATCGCACGAGAAATAATCAACGCTTCGGGAGAAGGCTGCAACGAATTCTTTAGATCTGGAGAATTGAGGATGAATGGCGGAGTAATAGTCCAAGGACAAACCGGGATGATAAAGATATCGAGCACAGCACCAGATTTTACAGAAGATCAATGTTGTGATTACCGCATTTTTCAGCCATATAAACCGCAACTAAGGTGCATAGCATGCATATGGAGAAAGTCTAAGCCAGAGGACCACAGATATCCCAATGCAGAAGCAAGGAAAGGAATTCGAGATGACAAGGACAAAGCCATAGAAAATTCTAATAAAAAACGAAAGGCGAACGACAGAAAAGAGGGGACAACAGACAAGAAAGTCAACAAGAACAATTAGCTAACAAAGAGCAAGTAGAAAGAATACGAAACATAATTGAGAAAATATAAGTTAATCTAGAAACCGGCATAAACAGTAATGGCTAACTCCAATGGAAATTGGGAAACCAGAAAGCAAATATCACTGTAGTGCGGTGTTAAATTACTACTTTTAACTTTGTATTTATAATTACGATTTGCAATCGTTATCTTATTGTTGTTGTGTACGTCTCTCATTCTAACTCTTAATGCTTATTGGCCAATATAAAATCTTATATAATAAAATCAATATATAATATTGACAATTTATCAGTAGTTTATTAATGATATATTTAAAATCCAAAATTAAGAATCTTATATATAAAACTTACAGCACGAGGATTGCCAGGATGCATTCCGATCAGGAACCGAATCGATAATGAAGCATCACACACAGCGAAAGTTGGCAAGACCGTAGTTGTAACTATTACTCGAGGGGGAACTATTGGACCCGGTGGAACTTGTGAAGGTCGAAAGAAAATCCGAGTGAAAGATTTAGTTAATTTAGTGGAAGATATCGAGGATTATTCAATCGAGCCGAGGGATCATGAAGGAAAATTCGAAAATCTTGTTCATCAAACTGAACAGAACCAAACATAGAGTTGCACTGAACCCAGACCAGATTTTTGAAAGAGCCAATAGCTTAGGGAGAATTAGAAAGCAAGAGAAAGAGGACATCAGCGAGAAATGGCATCAGAAGGCAAAACAGATGCCGTCAGATTCGTCAGCAAAGAAAAGACAGTGAAATGCGGAAAAGCAGTGTATGAAACAAATTATAAAGGACATTTCCTAGCAAAAGAATATAAACGAGCAGCCAAGGCATTGCTGCACATAAAGGGTATCACAATCACGAATTCCATAGACAACACGATAGGCTATGTGTAGCATGATCCCCAGGGACAAGTGCAGCAAATATTATATTAGTAGATACAAGTGTGCTCCATGACTCATCGTTTTTTGTCATTTTTTGCACTACCCCCCCCCGCCGATGACTCAGCGCAAAACAAAGACATATGACTCATCGATGACTCATCGATGACTCATCATTCATTGATCCAAATCACTTTTTGATCCGATCCGATCTTTTTTGATCCGATCCGATTACTTTTTGATCCTGTCCGATGACTCATCATTTTTTAACAAAGACGATGACTCATCATTAAAGTACATATGACTCATCACTTTTTGATCTTGTCCGATGACTCATAATTTTTAAACGAAGACGATGACTCACCATTAAAGTACATATGACTCATCACTTTTTGATCCTGACCGATGACTCATCATTTTTAAACAAAGTCGATGACTCATCAAGGTCATTTTGTTTTAGTAACTAGGTCAAGGTCATTCTATTTTTAGTAACAAGGTCATATGACTCGTCATTTTTGGAACAAAGCCAACTGACTCATTATTAAAGTATGTATGACTCATCATTTTTTAAACAAAGACATATTTAATATTTAAATAAATACATTTAAACAAATATTTAAATAAATACATTTAAACAAATATTTAAACAAAGACATTTAATCAAATATTTAAACAAAGACATGTAAACAAATAATTAAATAAATACATTTAAACAAAGACATTTAAACAAAGATATATAGATAAAGACTCATCGATGACTCATAGTTTAAATAATGAGTTATTATTTTTTTTGCACTACCCCCCCCCAGTAGGACTCATCGATGACTTTTTTGAACAAAGACCAATAATTTATTTTTAAAACAAAGACTCATCACACGACTCTAATTTTTAGAACAGTCTTCTTTTTTGGAAAACCAAAATTTATTGTATGTCACTACAGAATAATAATTATAATAATAAGTAATATTAATAATAATATATAATAATAGGTAATACTAATAATAATAATAATAATAATAATAATAATAATAATAATAATAATAATTATAATTATAATAATAATTATAAAAACATACCCATTTCTTCATAAAAAGTTTGTTTTCATAAAATTGATTTCATAAATCATATAATTTGTTTTCATAAAAACTGGTTTCATAAAGAAATAAAAATAAAAATTAATCATAAGAAATTTAATTATAAAAAATTTAAATCATAAAAATAATAATTACCTCATTTGAAAAATATATACAAAGTATCGATAACATCTAACCAATCAGAATTGGATATTATCGATGCTTTGTTCTCTGAATATGACTCATCGATGAGTCATTGTTACTAACTGAGTAATTTCTACTCACATAAAGACATGCAATACAAGTGCAATACAAGTCATGAAATGTCTTTATGTAAGTAATAATAATAATAATAATAATAATAATAATAATAATAATAATAATAATAATAATAATAATAATAATAATAATAATAATAATAATAATAATAATAATAATAATAATAATAATAATAATAATAATAATAATAATAATAATAATAATAATAATACTTAGAAAAATAATAATCAACAAAATATATTTAAATTACAAATTTACAATTTTACATTGTCTTTTTTACAAATGTCGATTGCATTGATTGTTTCTTACAATCTTGGTTTCATTGACAACTAATAATAATAAAAAAATAATAATAATAATAATAATAATAATAATTATTATTATTACCGAAATGATCAATAATCTTCTCCGTCAAAATTGTCGTCATCATCATATATAAAAGTGTCCCTTATCCGATAATGCCCATATGCCAAACTCTTGTTTTTCGATTTCCAATACCGCTTGTCATCTCTATTTGTCAGCGCCTTCTTAATGTTTTTTATGCTGTACAATTGATGATTTTTGGATGCAATGCGGAATTGTGGCACAGAGTAAACCTTATTGTTAAAATAACAATCACGATAGGAATTGTGATCTAAGCCAGTATCTTTCAACGTGACAGATTTTGCTTTAAGAGTTTCTTTATCACCTAATAAGCTGTAACACTTGGGACGAAGAAACACCCACTCCTTATATCTCAATCCTTTATTCTCGTCTTTGAATTTTCCAATGACGGAATCTAGTGCTCTACTATATAAAGGATGTTGTGGGTTATAATTAGATGTGTCAAGCAAGGAGTCACGAATCATGGCAGGTAAGAGAATGTCAAGACTACAATGTTTAATTTCCAAAAAGAAAGAGTCTGTATCACTAGCTACTATATAAATTTGACAGTTAAACTCATCGCGATATTTTTGCAATTCATTATACTGCAACTGATACATTCTCAGTTTAGAAAGATCAAGTACAGTTTGCCCGATGTAGCTGGGCCTATCTAAACATACAGACTCTTTCCTAAGCAAAACCGAAATCAAATCATCGTCTATCCTGGTAGATTTCTTAAATGCCGGTTTTGAGGCATATGTGATAAGTTTTTGTGCGGAATTGCACAGTCGTAAGTTAATACGTTTTTTCAAGTTCTCAACAGTTTTTCCATACAAACTGTTATTGAGCAACTTGTAATAGTCTTTATCGAGCGGTGTTATGGATGCGGCTCGTAGTTTTGTGTTGGTATCTATGTATTTCTTGAAGACAGTGCTTTGTGTATACCTAATAACCCTATGTACCTTGGTAACAACAACACCTAACTGAAGAAAGATTTGGATAAGTCGCCAATGTAGAACATAGTGTGTTTTCGGATCGTGTGTAACTAGCAACTTCTCCACTTTAGAAAAAGGTGGGCACATCTTACCAGGAGCTACCGGAAAATCATCTAGTTTGTCATGGATAGATTTCGGTATTTTTAAATCTACTTCTATAGTATAGCCATAATCAAGTTGATTTAAATCTGCCGTTGGGCACTCAATTAATAATCTCTCTAAAGCAATGTCATCAGTCACCCATTCAAAACCACCGTCGGGAAGCTTTTGTGATAAAGCCCATCCATACAGGTTGTTGATGTCAATATACAACAACTCTGTATTTTCATCACTACTAACAAAATGTTTATTCACAAACGTTATCCCACCTCTAATCCCACCTTCAAAGAAATTATACATTTCCATTTCGGTGAGAAGCTCAATCGGTTTATCAAGACTTAACAAAGCAGAACTCCAAGAAAGACTGGGGATACCTAGGAAATTCAAAGGCTCAAGCCTATTATGAGCAATACTCTTAGCTCGGAATTGCTGAAAAAAGTCAGCCAACAGAAATACGTCTAATTTCAAATAGACCATCATATAATCCAAAAGGGAATTACATGATGTCTCTTGCCAGATTAGTTTTGCTTTATTGTATTCATCATCGGATACATCACTCCATTTAGGGGGTAATTCTAATGTAGAAATTAATACATCAAGGGAAGTTGCTACATCATAAGGGAAAATCCCTTTACTCTTAATAATAGACCCTCTAAACTCAGATTCTGTCAAAGGTAATGTGTTAAGAGTTGAGACAGCATTTTTCAAAGACGAATTTACAAACTGACAAGAATCTATAAATTTCACAGTCAGGGAATCAATATGCACAAAAAGAGATAAAAATTTTTCACTTGTCACCGGTATACAAGAAATACGCCAGGACTTATATTTAGCCAAGCCAAATTTGAGGATATGATGGAGATCATACCCTCTCAAATTATGAAAGACTACAGGTAGTGTGTGGTATATTTTCCTGGAAAGATTACAAGTGTTGCAAGCAGCACCAAGGAATTGACCGGTAAAGTGATCATGATCCCTGACTGGTTTAACTAATAATTTTTTACACAAATGACAGTTTGTGTTGTTATTAAAATTAATTTGGTCATTTTCTGTGAATATCATTTTCTTATTTTTATTTTTATAATAATAGGGAGTTACAATCTTTTTAGCGATATCATTAATTTCTTTTAAAAATTCGTCTATACAAGAAAGGCCTATGAATGATTTATAAAATTTTGCGCCTGTATAATTATTTATACATAAAAGTCCAGCCGAAATGGGTAAATGTTTCTGATAATATTTAGAATCTTTAGGAAGGATTGCCTCAAAATCGGCATAAATAACAAAAGGAGGAGTAATCATTTTACTATAGTCTGTAAATTCTAATAATGGATCTTTGGGTAGTGTGTACATTGTGGTTCCTAATTGGTTTCGTTCACAAAGACCTTGATGTTTAATAAAACTATCTTCAAATCTGAATCCATTCAGGCATCTAGGACACCACTTACAGTAAATACGAACAGAACTTATTGATGAATTTCGGCAATTAAGAAAGATGTTTAAATCAGATATAGCGACGTAATGGTAGGTTTTCCGATTCTGTAATAATAACAAATTTAGACAAGTACCTCCTACTATTTTACTGTGATAAATTATATCTATAAAAGGATGTTTCATGATGGGGCCCGAAATTAACCCAGTTTCGTCGTAACATAAAACATTAATTGAATAACCTGGGTTTTGTCGTTCAAATTTTGAGATATTTGATAATTTCATTGGCATATCTGCCGGGTTATATATCAGATCTGAAAGGTTATAAGAACTAGGCAGATGACGCAATTCATCAGGAGTACTATCATATTTTATAAGAGCCAAAACCGAGTAAAGGAAACAAAATTCGTCATCATTATTTACATTTATTATACATTTTTTCCTGATTAATGTTTTCGGGGTTTCAATATATTTACGACCACTCAACCTACTAATCTTTGAATATTTTGTCACAATAAAACTAATGTATTCTATTTTGTTGATGGTCCAATTACTTCCCTTTTCATTTATGTTACTAATTTTTTCATTTAAAAGAGAGATACCATCATCAATAAATGTGTCGCTCCATACACGAGCAGAGTTTGAGATTATGAAAGACTGAAATTCATCATTTTTCTCAAACTCTACTTTAATACAAAATTGAATTTTTACTGATTTCATTTTATTTACAATTTCTAACAATTTTTCTATGAGAACGTCAGGAACAGAAAGAATTTTACAATTCAAGGAAGATATATCCAACTTAACTATTACATGGGAACTATTCAGGTCGGAAACTACGTCGACTATACCACTACCTACTTGGGGTACAACATCACTATTTTCAAATTCACTATTTTCAAATTCACTATTTTCAAATTCACTATTTACAACTTCACTATTTACAACATCATCGTCGTCATCACTAATGACTATTATTTCTTTCATCTTTTTTGTGGGAATTTCTGTGGGAATTTCTAAATGTCTTTTATTACCTATTATTCCTATTAATCTATTGACTGTTTCCATTAATTGTCGATTTTGTATCAACATGGCATTAATCATACTTTTGTTGGTGGTCCTATTATTGATTTTTGTTGATGTTTCCATTAATTGTCGATTTTGTAAGTTTTCGGTGTTCCTATTATTAGTTGATGATATATATTTTTGATACGCAATTTTGAAAACTGATTTTTTAGAAGGCATATATTGGGTTAAATGATTACGATGTTTATCATAAAATTCGGTATATGTCGATGTTTCAAGAGTTTGACATGTAGGACATAACAAGTATGTTACACTTTTATATGCATGGCCATAATATTTTTCCATGATATCGTCACAGTTATTATGTACAGCACTGTTACAAAAGGTTGGATATTTATAACCTATAAAATAAGTAAAATAGTATTATTATCAAAATTATTATTATTTATTATTACTATATAATCTGAGTTTATACGACAAAATATTCTGTCCCTCCCTTGCTCACAAGTGTATTATATTTAAAGTTATTTTAATTACATAAAAACATATTCATTTTCTTTATAAAAATTAATTTCATAACAAAATTGACTTCATATTAATATAAAAAATCATAATAATTTAAAGTAAATTAATTTAAAAATCATAATAATTTAAAGCATATTAATTTTAAAATTTTAAAAAACCTACATTTAGGTTTCTTGCACGCGAGATTGTGTACAGCATTATTTACTAAAAAATCATAATAATAATAATTTAAAAATTAAATTTACCATAATTTCCGGAAACATTATTTTCAATTCCATTACTTGCTGAAAAATTATAAGTTCCCGAAACATTATTTTCATTAATGTAGACTAAAATATAAATAAAAATAGAAACATATTATTAAAAAATTACCCATACGATTTCTTCGAATCATTTCCTTGATTTCATTTGAAATATTTTGCATTTTGAATAAATGAAAAAGAATTACAAAAACATAGATTATATATGTAACGTTTATCCAATCAAAATGCAAAAAATTAACGCACACATATTCATGTCTTTGTTTAAAAAAGAATGAGTCATCGATGACTCACATAGTAACAAATAATGTCTTTGTTACTCACATAAAGACATGCAATACAAATGCATGACATTTGTTGATATGAATAATAAAATTAATTAATAATAATAATAATAATTATAATAATAATAATAATAATAATAATAATAATAATAATTATAATAATAATAATAATAATAATAATAATAATAATAATTATAATAATAATAATAATAATAATAATTATAATAATAATAATAATAATAATAATAATAATAATAATAATAATAATAATTATAATAATAATAAACTTGTGACATTTAATACATTTATTAAACAAAATTATACATTGATAACAACCATGCAAGGCAATGTTGGCCACAAGTAATTGAAAATGGATTTTGATACCGAGTTCGATTATATACAATAGGTTTACCAATAGTTTGCAATTTACTAATTAATAAATTTGGGTAATAATATCCAAAGGGATCAAATGCATATACTCGGTTTGGTTTCACATATACAGCAATCCAATGTTCACCTCCTAAACTAGATGTATGAGTATTGACGATTATGGCTTGATTATTTCTCAAATATGGAATTTTATCCAGTGGATAAACTCCAAGAAATTGGTTTCCCAATAATTGAGTACCAATTCGAGACACCTGAATAGAACTAATTAATAAATTAAATTATAAAATAAAAATCTTACTCCATAAAAAACTTTAATCTTTTAAATTTCTTCATTTATACTAGTACAGTTCGATTTGCAGTAATTTGGATTTCATTTTCAAAAACCCCATAGATTATTACATGGACTGGTTCAGTAGTTGCTTTACCGAACTTAATATCCAATCTCAAATTGCCACTTTGAGGTAATTGACTTTGATTTAATTCAAAATCCGGAGCCAGAACAAATGTGAAAAATGGATAGAATGTTTTGAATTCTTCCAGACTTATACCACAATTAAGATTTTTATCCAAATATCCTAAATTTCTGACAAGACTTTGCATATATGAAGTACAATAATTATCATTATCAAAATCTTGAGTATAAGTTTCTCGATAATCAGTATTTTTCGATAATGAAAGAGAAGTTACACTAAAGTGTTTGAATTTTGATGAATATGTATCATAAGATCCGTTATATTGAGCTTCACTTTGAAAAGTTACAAGGATAAAATTAGGCATTCTTCGATCTCCAAATATTTGCTCCTTGTAAAAAGATGATGCTCCTTTAGCAATTGCAAATGATACAATTTCTTTTGTTTTTATCGGATAAATTGCATGTTTGGTATTTAATCCAATTTGATGTCCCGCTAATACAGACGATTCACATCGAACTCTTCGAACCATTAATTTGGCATCGAGTAATATTAATTTAGGTGCTGCACCTGCAACTCCAGTTGATAATGACAATGCAGAATCAGATCTTTTCAATCTCATATGTACATTAACACCTGGTAGTAAATATTTGGGTTGATCCATAAAATCCAATTGTAGAGATGAACACATGTTGAAAGTTTTTGAGCCTTTAATCCACTTTTTTCGATCATCAGATACACCATATCCCATTGGAGTTAGACAAGTATCTTTAGTATCATTATTATAATTTAAAATAGTTTCGATAATTGCCTTGTGAGCATATGTATTGTTTCCACTCTCAATTTTAATGTTATTAAATCCAAGAATAACATCTTTAAAGAGAGTATGAAACAAGAAATTATTAGGTTCAGTTGTATCATCTGCAGCTAATGCTTTATTGTCTTTATCTACAACTTTTATTTGAACATACAACAAAGTATCGTTCAAATCTAAATATTCTGTTTGAGAACCATTAATGTAAAATTCCACATCATTTCTACTATCGGTAATAGAATTCATTGGAAATACATCTTCAAATGCTCCATATTCGATAACCGCCTGAGGCGATGGTCGATCAAATATACATAATTCAGATTTACCGCAAATCATTCTTCAAATATGGTTCCGTGTCCTTTCATTCGTTTCTTTATATGCCTTCTCCCTCTCTTGCGATTAGTTCCCATACTTGTTTTAATTTCACTTTCAAATTTACGTTTTACTGGTACCGGTGCTGGTTCAGTTTTAAACATACCAGGTATTACTTTACTTATTTCAGCAATTGCATTTGATTTCAACGATGGTAATAAGTAGGTAGTTAGTAGCCCACTGCAACAATTACCCCCCCCCGGGAGGGGGGGGTGTTGCAACTTTTTTTTGTTGCAACTTTTTATTACGCAATTGTTGCAACTCACATTTTTTGCTTTCAGGGATTTTTGGTCCAAATTTTTTTTTATCAGACTATAGTGAGGGGGTCTCGATGGTCCTGGGATTTTCAATACAAATAAAATTTTTTCAATAGAAAAAGGCGGTCTTCAATAAAAAAGCATGGATTTTTCAGACTATAGTGAGGGGGTCTCGATGGTCCTGGGATTTTCAATACAAATAAAATTTTTTCAATAGAAAATCCGACTATCAATAAAAAAGCATGGAATTTTCACACTATAGTGAGGGGGTCTCCTTGGTCCTGAGAATTTCTATAGAAAAAGGCGGTCTACACTAAAAAAGAGTGGTAATTTAAGGTCTCAGGATATTTTCAATAGAAAAAGGTGGTCTACACTAAAAAAGCAAGGTAATTTAAGGTCTCAGGATATTTTCAATACAAAAATCCGATTATCAATAAAAAAGCCAAGGATTATTCACACTATAGTGAGGGGGTCTCCTTGGTCCTGAGAATTTCTATAGAAAAAGGCGGTCTACACTAAAAAAGAGTGGTAATTTAAGGTCTCAGGATATTTTCAATACAAAAAGGTGGTCTACACTAAAAAAGAGTGGTAATTTAAGGTCTCAGGATATTTTCTATAGAAAAAGGTGGTCTACACTAAAAAAAGAGTGGCAATTTAAGGTCTCAGGATATTTTCAATACAAAAATCCGATTATCAATAAAAAAGCCAAGGATTATTCACACTATAGTGAGGGGGTCTCGATGGTCCTGGGATTTTCAATACAAAAAAAATTTTTTCAATACAAAAAGGTGGTCTCAATAAAAAAGCATGGATTTTTCTAGGTCAATTCAGGTGGGTCTCCTTGGTCCTGAGAATTTCAATAGCAAAAGGTGGTCTTCAATAAAAAAGAGTGGTAATTTAAGGTCTCAGGATATTTTCAATAGAAAAAGGCGGTCTACACTAAAAAAGAGTGGTAATTTAAGGTCTCAGGATATTTTCAATAGAAAAAGGCGGTCTACACTAAAAAAGAGTGGTAATTTAAGGTCTCAGGATATTTTCAATACAAAAAGCTGGTCTTCAATAAAAAAGCATGGTAATTTAAGGTCTCAGGATATTTTCAATACAAAAATCCGATTATCAATAAAAAAGCATGGATTTTTCTAGGTCAATTCAGGTGGGTCTCCTTGGTCCTGAGAAAAAGGTGGTCTACAATAAAAAAGAGTGGTAATTTAAGGTCTCAGGATATTTTCAATACAAAAAGGTGGTCTACACTAAAAAACAGTGGTAATTTAAGGTCTCAGGATATTTTCAATACAAAAATCCGATTATCACTAAAAAGCATGGATTTTTCTAGGTCAATTTAGGTGGGTCTCCGTGGTCCTGAGAAAAAGGTGGTCTACACTAAAAAAGCGTGGTAAATTTTTAAATTAAAGTAAATAATGGGTCTAAAAATTGAATTACAGTAAATTATGGGTCTAAAAAATTAAATTACTGTAAATTATGGGTCTAAAAATTTAGAATTACAGTAAATTATGGTCCAAATTTTAAAATTACAGTAAATTATGGTCCAAATTTTTGAATTAAAGTAAATTATGGGCTCAAATAACTAAATTAAGGTTCAAATTTTTAAATTAAAGTAAATAATGGTTCTAAAAATTTAATTACAGTTAATTATGGTTCTAAAAAATTAAATTAAAGTAAATTTTGGTTCTAAAAAATTAAATTACAGTAAATTATGGTCCAAATTTTTCAATTACATTAAATAATGGTCCAAATTTTTCAATTACATTAAATTATGGACCTAAAAAATTAAATTAAAGTAAATTATGGTCCAAATTTTTAAATTAAAGTAAATTATGGGCTAAGATTTTTGAATTAAAGTAAATGATGGTTCAAATTTTTCAATTACAGTAAATTTAGGTTCTAAAATATTAAATTACAGTAAATTATGGGTCTAAAAATTCAATTACAGTAAATTATGGTCCAAATTTTTCAATTACAGTTAATTATGGTCCTAAAAAATTAAATTAAAGTAAATTATGGTTCTAAAAATTAAATTACAGTAAATTATGGTCCAAATTTTTCAATTAGTAATGAATGGGCTCAAATAACTAAATTAAGGTTCTAAAAAATTAAATTAAAGTTAATTAAGGTCCAAATTTAAAAATGAAGTAATCAATGGTCAAAAATTTTAAATTAAAGTTAAATAAGTAAATTAAAGTAATAATTTTTAAATAAGTAATGTAATAAGTAAATTAAAGTAAGATTTTAAAATTTATTAACAAAAAATTGAAATAATAGAAGGTGTTTGAGAATTGAAATTTTTTAATGAAAATTTTAATGAAATAATTTTTTAAGTAATTTTTAATGGAAATTTTTATGGAATAATTTTTTAAGTTAATTTTTAATGGAAATTTTTATGAAATATTTTTTAAGTTAATTTTAGATGGAAATTTTTAAGATAATTTTTAATGAAAATTTCTATGAAATATTTTTCAAAGACAAATTTTAATAATAATTCAACAACAAACCAACAACTTAGTACCAACAACCACTAACTTATGAACATGTATTAACAATCAGATACCTACAACTAGTTACTAACAACCTGCTACCAAGTACTTACAATCAGTTACCTGCTACCAAATACTTTCAACATGATACCACGTACTAAATAACTCTCAAACAACCAGATACTTACAACCAATTACCAGATACCAAGTACCTACAACTAGTTACTAACAACTAGTTACCTGATACTAAGTACCTACAACCATCTAACAAGTACTAACAACCAAAAACAAGCAACCAACTAGGTACCAAGTACTAACAACCGACAACAACTAACTACCACCTACCAAGTACCTACAACCACATACTAACAACTAGTTACCAGATACCAACTACTCACAGCCGTCAACAACCAGGTACTAAGCATTATTAACCACCTACCAAGTACATACAACCAACATCAACCAGGTACTAAGCATTAATTACCAACTACTAAGTACCTACCAAGTACCTACAACCACCTACCCATTAACTAGTTACTAAGTACTATCAACCAACTAGGTACTAGATACCAAGTACTAACAACCAACAACAACCAGGTACTAATCATTAATTACCAATTACTAAGTACTTACAACCATCTACCAAGTACATACAACCAAGTACTAAGTACCTACAACCGACTAGCTACCACCTACCAAGTACCACCAACAACGAGATACCTACAACTAGATACTAACAACTAGTTACCAGATACCTACTACTCACAGCCGTCAACAACCAGGTACTAAGCATCATCAACCAAGTAATAACAACTAGATACCTAGTACTTACAACCAGATGACCACATGAAATTATTGGTTAAATAAGTAAATTAATGTCTAATTTTAAAATTAAGTAATCAATGGTCTAAAATATTAAAGTTAAAGTCAATTTAAGATGAAAGTTTTCTGGGATTTTCAATGTTAATTTTAGATGCAAATCTTCGTCAATCAATCAATGACCACATGAAATTATTAGTTAAATATGAAAATAAGGGTTATAATTAGTTGTTTAGTAAATTATGGTGTAAAATTAAGAAATTAAGAATAATTAGGTAAATTAAGGATAAATTAAGGAAAATTAAGGTTCAAAATTTAAAATTAAGTAACCAATGGTTCAAATTTTAAATTAAAGCTAAATAAGTAAATTAAAGTAAGATTTTTAAATTTATTATCAAAAGATTGAATAACCACCAACTTTTTTTGAGAAATGTAATTTTTAATGAAAATTTAAATGGAAATTTTTTTTAAGTTAATTTTAAATGTAAAATTTTTTAAGTTAATTTTAATGAAATAATTTTTTTAAGTTAATTTTTAATGGAAATTTTAATGGAATAATAATAATAATAATAATAATAATAATAATAATAATAATAATAATAATAATAATAATAATAATAATAATAATAATATATCAACCAAATACATAAAAATGAACTAGACACATAAAACACAAACAAATAACAAATGTAAAGATATAAAATTAATTCAATAAAATTAGTCCTCATCGGACAAAATAACGTCATCGATATCGATGTCATCTTCTCCAAAATCTTCATTTACTTCTTCCTCATCTTCTCCAAAATCTTCATTTAATTCTTCCTCATCTTCTCCAACATTTTCTGAAACATTTTCTGCAACAATTTCTCCAATATTTAATTCACTTAATCTTACATGCCCATATGCAAGACTAGTATTTTTCCCCACCAAAACCCTTTTGTCGTCTTTGTTTGTTAGTGCTATTTTTGTGTTTTTAATTGTAAAAATTTGATGATTTTTGCTTGTTATTTTAGTCTGAGGAACCGAAAAAATCTGGTTAGTGTTATAACAATCCAGGTATGACTGATGTTTTATGTCACTACCTTTCAATGTTACACCTTTAGCCTTTTTTGTTTCCTCATCACCCAACAAGCTATAACATTTAGGTCTAAGAAAAACCCATTCCTTATATTTAAGACCTTTATTCTCGTCTTTGAACTTTCCAATGACTGAATCAAGGTTCTTACTATATAAGGAATGACAACTATTGTAATTGGAAGTATCCAATAAATTATCTCGAATCATTGCAGGTAAAAGAACCTCAAGTTTACAGTTAATGACTTCAAGGAAAAAAGAATCTGTATCACCTGCAACGATATTAATTTTACAATTAAACTCATTGCGAAATGATTCCAGATCCTTATATTGCAATTCATACATTCTAAGTTTAGATAGATCAAGTACAGATTGACCAATGTAACTTGGTCTATCTAAACATATAGAATCTGAATTCAATAATGCAGCGATTAAATTATCGTCTATTTTAATAGATTTTTTAAAAGTTGGCTTCGAAGAATATTTAACAAGTTTACCGGCAGTTGTACAAAGACGAAGATTCATTCTTCTCTTTAAATTTTCAACTGTTTTGCCGTATAAACTGTTATTTAGTAATTTATAATAATTTTTATCTAAGTTATTTATGCTTTTTGACCGTAATTCAGTATTTGTATCTATATATTTTTTAAAAATTGGAGATTGCTTAAATCTTACACCCCTATTTACACGTGTTACTTTAACACCAAGTTCCAATTATAATTTTAATAATCTCCAATGAATAACATAATTAGATTTTGGAAGATGAGTTAATAATAATTTTTCAACCTTAGACCCAGCAGGTTTCATTTTTTCAGCAGCTACAGGGAAATCATCCAACTTATCATGAAGCTCAGAAGGAATTACAAGATCAACTTCAAGAGTGTATCCATAAGACAAAGATTCAAGATTTAAATTCCTACATTCATCTATTATTAAATCAAATCCATCAAGAACCCAACTAAATTCGCCACAAGGTAATGATTGACTTAAAGCCCAACCATAAAGATTATTAATATCTATATAAAGTAACTCGGTGTTCTCGTCGGTTTTTACGTAATGTTTATTCACAAAAGTAAGACCGCCTCTTATTCCACCCTCATAAAAGCTAAACATTTCGTTTTCAGTTATGAGCTCAATTGGTTCATTTAAAGACATTAATGCAGAAGACCAAGACATGCCTGGAATTCCGAAATAATTCAATGGTTCCAATCTATTGTGAGCAATGGATTTCAACCGAAACTGATGAAAGAAATCAGCCAAAAGAAAACAATCAAGTTTTAGGTAGATCATCATATAATCTAATAAAGTTACGCAATTAGTTTCTACCCAAATCTCCTGAGCTTTTTCATACTCAAGCTCAGTGACACCCTCCCAGATTGGTGGTAATTCATAAGTAGTTTGGAGAATATCTAAAGAAGTGGCGAAATTATAAGGGAAGATTCCTTTTTCAGAAACTATAGTACCAGAAAAAGCAGAATTAGTAAAAGGCAAAGAATTTAAAGTTTTGACTGCTTTAGCTAAAGAATCATTGACAAATTGATAAGAATCAATGAATCTTAAGCTTATTTTGCCTAAATGAGCAATCAAAGAAATAAATTTTTCAGTCGTTATTGGAATGCATCCTAAATTCCAATTTTTAAATTTATTTAATCCATATTTAAGTATATGGTGCATATCGTATCCCTTCAAGTTGTGAAATACGATAGGCAAAATTTTATTTATTTTTCTATTTACGTTACATGTGCTACAAGCTGCACCCAAGTATTTGCCCGTAAAATGATCGTGATCTCTAACAGGATCGACGATAGATTTCAAACAAAGATAGCAAACGGAAGCACTAAGAAATTGTTGTTGCTCAATTTTCGTTAATTTAATCATTGCTTTCCTACCCATTTTATAATAAAAAGGAAGAACCTTATTTAATGCTATATCCTCTATAGCACTTAAAAAACTCTCGACGCAATCTAAACCTATGAATTGTTGATATGATTTAGATCCGTCAAAGTTATTTACAAGTAAAAGACCAGCAGATATTGGCATGTGTCTTTGGAAATGAAGATTATCACAAGGTAAAATAGACTCAAAATCGGCATAAACTACAAAAGGAGGAGTTACTGCTTTCGACCAGTCAGTAAACTGTAAGAATTTATTTTAAGGGAAAGTATAAAGAGTTGTTCCTAATTGATTACATGAACATAATATTTCATGTTTTTCTATTGCGTTTCTATTATTAAAACCATTCAAACACCTATGGCACCATAATGAACGTATGCGTGTAGGACAACTAGTGTTTATGTGACAATTCAGTAACCTATTTAAATTACTTATAGCTACGTAATGGAAATTGTTTCCTTTATTTAATAATAGTAAATTAATTACAGTTCCATTTAAAACTTTGGAACGATGTATAATGTCTAAATGTGGATGTTTTAAAACGTAATTATCTGTCAATTGTTTGCTATTGTCAGAAGAAAAAACGTTAATTATTAAGCCGGGATTTTTAGCCTCGAATTTTCTAATGTCTTTTAATTTCATGGGTAAGCCTAATGGGTTATATATTAACTCGGATAAATTATAACTCGATGTCCTATTTCTATATTGTGTAACAACCTCATCATATTTTAAAATAGCTAAAATGCTATATAAAAAACATGAATCATCGGTGTTTTTTACATTAATTAAGCATTTTTTATTTTTTAGACAAGTAGGTAGTTCAATGAAACTCCTACCACTTAATCTACTTAGCCTACTTATTTTTGTTATGGTGAAGTGAATTTCAGTTATTTTTTTTATGATCCAGCTACTACCTAACTCTGTAATATTTATTATTTTCTCATTTAGCTCCCTAATTCCTTCGTCAAAAAATGTTGAAGTTAAAGGTTTTGCGTAATTGGAGATATTATTAACCTTTATTTCCCCGTCTTTTTCAAATTCGATAGTTATTCCGAATTGAATTTTGACGGAGCCTAATTCGTTAATAATATCTCTCAATTTTATAATTAATTGTTCTGGAAATATTATTTCCTTTATATTTAAGTCGCTAATATTTAAACTTAATATTTGATGGGTACCCCTTAGATCTTTTTGTACTATGGGAACATTACCCCCTATTTGCACATTGGTACTTCCATCCCAAGAGTCGAGTGAAAGATTATCCAATCCATCATTGGATTCACCTACATCCCAAGAGTCGAGTGAAAGATTATCCAATCCATCATTGGATTCACCTACATCCCAAGAGTCGAGTGAAAGATTATCCAATCCATCATTGGATTCACCTACATTCCAAGAGTCGAGTGAAAGATTATCAAATTCATCATTGGATTCAGCAACTAATCCGACCTGGGATTCAACAAAAGGCAATCCGACCTCAGATTCAATAAAAGGCAATCCGACCTCGGATTCAATAAAAGGCAATCCAACCTCGGATTCAATAAAAGGCAATCCAACCTCGGATTCAATAAAAGGCAATCCATCATTGGATTCAGCAACTAATCCGACCTGGGATTCAACAAATGTATTTAAATTAATTTTTTTATTAGTAGTATTTATTTCAATAGTTGAAGGTCGTTTAAAAACAACATCTTTTTTAAAATTGAACCTATCTAAATGTTGTTTATGTTTATTATAAAAAACACTATATGTTACAGGGTCACTAGTCTTACATACGGGGCATATAAAAAAAGTTTTATTATAATATTTTTTTGAGTAATAACTCTCCATTATAGAATGACAATTATTATTATTATGTTCTTTCGATGCACAATAATTTGGGTAAAGTATACCTAATAAAATATATATTTAAAAATTGACTAAAACATTTGATAAAAATATATATATTTAAAAATTAACTAAAATTTTCTAATAATTTGGCATGTATGCATCCAATCAAAATTAATTATTTGCTATAAATGATAATTTAATGAAATAAATTTAACAAAAAAATGTCTACTATAAATAGTATCCTATTAGAAGAAAATAGTACATCAGTTATAGGTATGGTATGTAAACCTCCTATTCAGTTCCTTCAATATAATATGTACTATTTGAAATATCCTATTACTTATTCATTCAAGGTATTTTTTATTTAATTATTTAATATTAATTTGTTATAGGAACCAGTTAATTTAAAAACATGTCAATTCAATATTCAAATTGGAGATATTGGAGAAGTAGATAGAAAAAATCTTGGAGAAATTCTTAAATTAATTAATAAAGAAATGATTTTTAATGAAAAATTTACATTTATCAATTGTGAAAAAGGATGTAAATTAGATGAAGATAAAAAGTCAAAAGTTCGAATACTTATTCAAGGAGTCAAGATAAATGGAGTTATAATTAAACCAATTTGGAAAATTACAAATGTTTTTGAATAAATGTTTATATTTAAGTGTTATTTTAAATTAAATGTTGTTGAAAAAATTTTTATTTTAAAGTTAATAATTATTTAATAATAATAAGGGTCAGATTATTTATATTAAAGACTACTGCATGCTCACTGCAGACTACTATGTAGCTACGTGCTCACTGTAGACTACATTATTTATATTAAAGACTACTGCATGCTCACTGCAGACTACTATGTAGCTACGTGCTCACTGTATACTACATTATTATATTAAGTTTTATCACTATAAAAAAAAAATTTGCGAGGGATTTGCCTATTTCAAAATATTTTTACTCTTAATAAAAAAATAGCATTAATATCATTTAAAAAATTTAAATTTCATTATAAAAAATATCATTATAAAAAATTTTGCGAGGGATTTGCCTATTTCAAAATATTTTTACTCTTAATAAAAAAAAAAATAACATTAATATCATTATAAAAATTTAAATTTCATTATAAAAAATATCATTATAAAAAATTTTGCGAGGGATTTGCCTATTTCAAAATATTTTTACTCTTAATAAAAAAATAGCATTAATATAATTTAAAAAATTTAAATTTCATTACAAAAAATATCATTATAAAAATTTAAATTTCATTATAAAAAATATCATTATAAAAAATTTTGCGAGGGATTTCCCCTTATTTCATTAAAAAATTTTATTTAAAATATTAGTAAAATATTAGATTATAAAAAATGAGTGAATTTCCTCTTAAGATCAAATAAAATTTTATTAAAAAATTATATAAAAATATCATTAATAATCATTAAAAAATATTAGTAATTTCATCTTATAAAATTTTATAAAAAATTGATAAAACTACTTACATTTGTTCATAGTTTCATTCATTTCATAATTTTTGTTCATTTTCAAATTTTCATTATTATTTTTAATCATTTTCATAGTTTTTTTAGATTCAATCATTTTTATTATTCGTTGATTTTTTTTTTATCTAAAAAATAATTAAATTTTAATAATTTAAAAATAAAATTCTTACGATCCTTGGTACTAGCAAATTATGACCAAATTTGAGAAACAAATCATTTATATACTTCTTCTTCTACTTAATACACTACGTAATAATTAAAGGATTAAATACACTACGTAATAATTAAATTTGATACCTTGCGTAATAATTAAAGGATTTAATATCTTACATAATAATTAACTTAATTAAAGATTTAGTTTAATAATAAACTAAAATTTAAATTTTAATAATAAACTAAAAAATTTATTGAAATATTTTAATAACAATATTTAGTATATTTGGGAAATATACAATTTATTGTTGATAATATTTTAAATATAGAAGATATCGGTGGTTTATTACAAATAACTCGAATGATAAGAATGTTGATCGAGCAAATTACTTGGGATGATGTTTTGAAAAATAAGCTCGAACATTTAATTGAGAATATTATTTTAATTGTGAATAATATTTTGTTTTGTGAATAAATTATTTTAATTGTGAATTTTGTGAATATTTTAAAAACAACTTTTTATTATAAAAATTTATTTCATTGACTTTAACCAAGCCAAACAATGTTGTCCACATGTTTTTGTTATAGGATTTTGGTAACGTATTCGATTGTATTCAATTGGCATTGACATTGATTGTAGTTTATTGATTAATATAGGCGGATAATAGAATCCCATTGGATCAAATGCATATATTTTGTCTGGTTTCACGTATACTGCAAGCCAATGTTCACCATTCAGATTAGCAGATTGAGTATTTACAATTATTGCTTTGTTGACATCTAAATAAGGTATTTTGTCTAATGGGAAAACACCTAGAAATTCTTTTCCTAGTAATTTTCTTCCGATAACATGTATCTGAATAGAACTAAATTAATAATAATTAAATAATTTAAATTAATTCTTACTTCATATTTGATTAATTGATTTTCTATATTTGGTTTATATTATACCAAAACAGTACGAGTAGATGTAATTTGAATTTCTTTTTCAAAAACTCCATATACAATTACAGAAACAGCTTCAGTAAGTGAAGATGCGAATTTAATATCTAATCGCAAATTTCCACTTTGTGGTAACTGACTTTGATGAAGATCAAAATCTGGTGCCAATACGAATGTAAAGAATGGATACTTGCTCTTAAAATCAGACATGGTGATACCACAATTCATATTTTTATTTAGATAACCCATATTTCTAATAATCGATTGCATATAACTTGTACTATAATCATCATTCTCAAAATCTTGACTATATTTTTCGCGATAATCACTTCCTTTACTTAAAGTTATGGACTTGACATTAAAGTGATCAAATATAGAAAATGATTCTGAAAACGATCCACTAAATCTTTTACTAGATTGAAATGCAACAAGTATAAAATTAGGTAATCGTCTATCTCCAAATATTTGTTCTTTATAAAAAGAGGAAGAACCAATAGGTAATGAGAAATCAACAACTTCTTTGCTTCTTAAAGGATAAATTGCATTTTTTGTAGACAGACCAATTTGATGTCCTGCCAAAACCGATGGTTCAACACGAACTCTTCTAACCATTAATTTTGCGTCTAATAATAAAATTTTCGGTTCAATTTTCGCACAAGTTAAACTAAGTGTTGGATTTGATCTTGTTAATTTAATTTGAACACTAACACCTGGTAGTAAATATTTAGGTTGATCAAAGAAATCAAATTGAAGTGGGGAACATAAAGAAAAGGATTTTGATTTTTCAATCCATGTTTTTCTCGTAAGATCTTTGTTAGTATACCCCATTCCACCTAAAGATGTTCGTTTAGTATCTCCGTCATAATTTATAAGTGTTTCAATTAATGCTTTGTGGGCAAATCTATCATTTGATCCTTCAACTTTGATTGAATTAAAAATTAATTCAACATCTTTAAAAAGGGTTTGGAAGAAGAAATTATTTGGAATTACTTCTGATTCGCCTAAATTCTCACCTAAATTATTAACAACTTTCAATTGAATATATAACAAAGTATCATTCAAATCTAAATATTCAGTCTGCGATCCGTTTATGTAAAATTGAATCGAAGAAGAACCAGCATCTGTAATAGAATTTCTTGGGTAAATATCTTCAAATGCTCCATGTTCAATCACTGCTTGGGGAGAAGGTCTATCAAAAAGACATAATTCTGATTTAGCACTAATCATTTTTCAAAGATGGTACCATATCCTTTCATTCTTTTGTTTATATGTTTCTTCATAATTTTTCGACGTTTAAGTATTCCGCCTTTTTGTTCTTTATCATTTTTAAATACATCGGATACTTTATTAATTACTTCTGGTAAATGTTGCATCACTGCTGGTAATGATTCTTTAATTTCAGAAATTGCATTTGATTTTAAAGCAGGCAAGATATTTGCATTGTTATTTATTACGTCATTAGCTGTTTTCATACCAAAATTTCCTATTCGTCTAAGAATTGGGAGTGCAAATCTACCTATTGTCTTCAACCAACCGGTTCCATATTGTTTACCAACAAAATATGGTAAATCACCACCCGATTGGTTACTACTATAAAAATGTATTATGTCAGGATTACTCATTTATTTTACGAAAATGTAATGTCAAGTATGTTTTATCTTGTTTTCCAAATATATATTTTCCGCTATCATCTCGTATATTGATTTCTATATTGTTTATATATGAAGACGATACAGGTAAGTACATTGGATTCTTTTCAATTATTTGTACTAAATCATCTTTTTTATGTTTTTCCACCCAAATACATTTCAAAAGAGGGACCAATGTATCACCAACAATAATCGGTTCGATAATATTTGTATAGATCATCAATTGTTGATTGCGTTGTAATACTTCAGGTTCTTTAAAACCAATAATAAGTTTGTCAGTATATGCTTCTTCTAATAATCCTAAACTATTAGCTAAAAATTTACTAAATTGAACTTTACTGACATCATCATCCATTACAATTTTAACAATTTTTCCTTTTTGAATATCAACAGATTTAAATGGACGAGGATAAAAGGTTGATAGTTGATCATTTATTTGTGAAAGATCTGTAATGATATTTTCTTCGAATGTATCAGTAAACTCGACATCGTAATAATATTGTATAGTTAATCGAATTGTATCAAACTTTATTTTTCGATTATTTGGAGGAATAGTGATTTTGTTCATTGTTTGTTTAAAAGTTATTTCTTTTTCTGAAAATCCCAATTTTTGTGCTTCTTTAATACTATCGAATTCTACTTTAAAAGGAAAATATTTACAATTAATGTTCAATGTATTTCCATCAATATATATTAAATAAAATGGAGAGTCGTGACTGATTGTATATTCATTTTTTTCTTGGTTAAAGTAAAAGTATTCATAACTTGTATGTAATACACTTTTACTATATTTGACATTTGATTTGTTGTAAAAAGGAAAATAATTATACACAAAGGTAAAGTCCATGAGAGCTACTTCCCATTCACCATCCAAGTAAATAGGATTTTGAAATTCAACATTAAATTTACCTGCTTCATTATTTGGATGAGTCTGAGGACAACTATTAGAAGGTAAATTCACATAAAAATCTTTTTTAATCATTTATTTTACGAAAATGTAATGTCAAGTGAGTTTTTGTATCTCTACTAAATTTTATTAATTTTCCACTATCATCTCGTATATTGATTTCAATGTTGTTTATAGAAGAATTAGAAATTGGTAGATACATTGGATTCTTCATTTCTAGTTGCACAATTTCTCCTTGTTCATATTTTTTTATCCAAATAGATTTCAATAACGGAACTCTTACATCTCCAACAGTCAATGGTTCGATAATATTTGAGTAAATAAACATTTGTTGATGATGATTAAATAATTTTGGAATTTTTGTTCCAATAATTTCTTTCTCTGTAAATATTTGTTTCTTTAATCCCAACGTTTTTGTTAAATTTTTATCAAAGGTTATTGATGAAATGTTATCAGCAAGACTTATTTTAACCAATTCATTATTTTGTATTTTTAAATCTTTAAAGGGAGACGGATTAATTGTCATTAACTGACCATGTATTTCAGATAAAGTATTGATGTATAGTTCATCTTCGAAATAATGTTCAAATTTTGTTTTTTCGACAACACTTATAATTATACCAAATTGATCAATTGTTTTATCTTCTGTAAATTTTGGTAATTTAATTCGCAAATGATCACTATCACTAATAACCGATACTGATTTTAATCCAAATTTATTAGCATGTTCAAAATCTGGAAACGTTATTTTAAATGGAACATGTGGACAAACAACAACCAAATTCTCATATCTTTCAATGAACATGTCAACTTCAGGAGTATTTTTAGGATTTATTACTTCAAAGGTTCGATTTGAATTATTTATTCTAAAATATTTAATTTCTTCATCCATCTTTACTTTTTCATATTGTATCAATGAATTACTGTAATAAGGAAAAGTATTATACACAAAGGTAAAGTCCATGAGAGCTACTTCCCATTCACCATCCAAGTAAATAGGATTTTGAAATTCGACATTAAATTTACTAGCTTCATTATCAGGGAAAATAAAAGGACAACTATTAGAAGGTAAAATAATATAAAAATCTTTCATAATATTTATTTAATCAATTGATTTTCGGATATCCAAGATGGAGTTTCATATCCATGCCATTTAACATAGTATTGTTTATATTTACCATCTTTTTTGGTTTTTAAAATCTTTTGAATTCTAAATATTGTAGGAGCAGGAATTACTTGGAGTTCTTGTTCATAGAATTTACCAGTGATTGGTTTGTTTTCATGATCAACTATCACATACATGACAGGATTCTGTTTTGTATCGATTTTAAAAATTTGATATACTTCATCACTCCAATTATTATCAAAGTTTTTGATGAATGGTGAAGAATTGATTTTACTAATTCTTACATGATCACCAACCTTGTATTTTGGTTTATTGATTTTCTCTAACTTTGGTTGATTTTTAGTAAAATCAGCAGGTGTTTGTCCTTTTAATCCTCTGTGTGGTGAATGATTGTAACTGAAAATAATTTTTGGCAAAACATTTATCCAAGTTTTATTACCTTGATATACAAAATATTTTTTCAAACGTTCTCTTAAAGTTCGATTAAATCGTTCTACATGAGCAGCTTTGAACTGAGAAAATACCGAGTAGTGGTTTATTCCTTTGATAACCTCTTTAACTTTGCTGTTATAAAATTCTTTACCTAAATCATATATTTAAAAATTAATTAATTAAATTTAATTACCTAAATCCGTTTGTAAATTAACAGGTTTACCATCTGCAAACATTTCTTTTATCGCATCAGCCATTTCATTTGCAGATTTAGTTTTTGTAGGAACAGCACGAGCATATCTATTAAAAACATCTATACAAGTCAGAATATATTTGTACCCCTTGTTAATTTTTGAATAAGGTATCATTTCCATCAAATCCATTTGCCATACATCATTGTTTCCAATTGTTTTGTATGGTCTTGTTGGAAATCGTTTCAACATTGGTTTATTTAAACTATATGCTAATTGATTAGATAACCATTTCTGAGTTTCTTTCTTTGAATTATTCACTAGTTTTGTTAATTTTTCTACGCCACCAAAACCATCTGGATCTTTTGGGTTTGTCCATATTGTTTTTAACTTTTTCTCTATTGTTTTCACTTTTTTCACTTTTGTTTTCACTTTTGATTTCACTTTTGTTTTCACTTTTTCCACTTTTGTGTTGGTTTTGTGATACGTTTCCTTCATTATTACAACAAGTTGTCAAAATATTAAAATCTACAATATTTTTATTTGGTAATGAACTCTTGATACCCATTAAGAACTTAATGATGAGATTGCACTAATTGCAGATAAGACTATAGGAATTAGTGCACCCAAGAACCCTCCTTTTTGTTTATATATTATCTTTCTCATTAGACGACGATTTTTTGTATCAACTAGAGATAAAAGCGATCTTTTATGTCTTTGCAATACTAATCTTTTAGCTTTAGTTATATTTACATTACCACGGACAACATTTATAATAACTTCAAGTAAATCATCAATAACAAATGATGGAAAAGACTGTAAAATTGATATTCGTTTCGAATTTGGTGCCTTTATTAAAGCATTAAAATATGGTAAACTCCGTTCAAATTTCATTATTATTATTAATTTACGCGACGGATTGTTTATAATTTGATCCACTTCTTGATTTGTTTCTTAGTTTTTGTACTTTTTGATCCACTTTTTGTTTTCTTTGTACGTTTTGTTTTCTTGGTAATTTTCTTCGAAACACTTGGAAGATTTTTAACAACTACTTTTTTAAATGACATGATTAATTTTATTTACTTTTTAGTTTTGTTTATAAATCGTAACACCGTTTATATTAAAAATATCAGTTCTAATACGCATATCATCTGGACATTGTTGTGTAAAATCAAAAAATAAATATCCATGAGGAATTTTTGTCGCATCTTGGAATGAATCAATCAAAAATTTTCTATTATTTGGATAAGCTTGTCTTGCAAGAAAATCTATTATTGTTTGATCTCTAGGATTTTTGAAAATAATTAAATATTGGACATTTAAATTACGTGTTCTATGACTTCCACCTTGATGAAAAAGATTTTGTGTAATGAAAATAACTGTAACTCCGCAATGTCTACTGATTTTTGTAAATAAATTATTAAAATCTTTTTCTTTATTTGCTTCCTGGTACAGATCATCGATAATAATAATATCACCTTGGTGTAATCTAGATGACCAATTTTTATCAAATCCTTTAATTATTGTCATTTTTAATTTACAGAAACTATTTTGAGTTAATCCATGTTCTTCATCTGCACCTCGATGCCAATATATTTTATTAAATTTAGATTTAAACATGTTTGATTGTAATAAATTACATACAAATAAAGTTTTCCCGCTTCCACTAGGTCCTACAATTTGATATACTGCGTCATTTCGTAATTCCATTTTTTAATTAAATTATTTTATTTAATTTGTTTATAATTACAATAATTAGAATGATCAGCAACATTAATTATAGAGGAAGATGTGTAGTAAATGGAATGAAGTTCCCATCAGGAAAACCTCAACATGTCGTGGACAGAAGTGGAAAATATCCAATTTTATTCTTCAAGAGCGGGAAATGTAGGATAATGGGATGTAAGAAACCATTACAGGAAGGCGATCTCAAATATCAAATTCAAGATTTACAAATCCAATCAATTACATTAACGTTAGATATGGGTACATGCGTTGATTTAAATGCATTGTCAAGGAAAACCGATAGTTACTACGAGCCTGAAATATTTCCAGCTTTACGTATTCTCAAGTATAACCCACTATGTGTAAATGTTTTTTCAAGTGGGAAAGTTGTTATATTAGGGATTAAAACATTTGATTATTTTAATCAAATTCAAGAAATTCAGAAATTCATTAAATCATTAACTATAAATATCACAACAAATGAAGAAATATTGGAATATTTATTAAGTTAATTAAATTAATTTAATTAATTGTGTTTAAATTAACTGAATATCTACAATAACAAAAATTCAAAAATGGATGACGATAAGCAAGCTTACATATTCCAGACTATATTAACAAAGATGGAAGAATTGTTCCCGAATATAAAGAACAGACTTTCGTATTGTGCTCCGGAACTATTAGCTTATAGAATCAAGCAATTAACGGGGATCAATATAGAAGAACTTATACGAAGACATTTTGAATCTGTCCAAGAATCGAGATTTAAATGCATAGACGATTGTGAAGTATGTATGGATCCGATGAAATTACCATGTCCGTTTAGATGTAGATGCTGCCAAGAATATAAGATGAAAGAAGTTGTTCATATTTTATTAGCAGAATTAAGAAGAGCTTATTACAAGCAAATATTGGATGAATAAATTTTATATCTTTACATTTGTTATTTGTTTGTGTTTTATGTGTCTAGTTCATTTTTATGTATTTGGTTGATATATTATTACTATTATTATTATTATTATTATTATTATTATTATTATTATTATTATTATTATTATTATTATTATTATTATTATTTCATAAAAATTTCCATTAAAAATTACTTAAAAAAAATATTTCATAAAAATTTCCATTAAAAATTATTCATAAAAAATTTTCATTAAAAAATTTCAATTCTCAAACACCTTCTATTATTTCAACTTTTTGTTAATAAATTTAAAAATCTTACTTTAATTTACTTATTTAACTTTAATTTAAAATTTTTACCATTGATTACTTAATTTAAAAATTATTACTTTAATTTACTTATTTTAAATTTTTTACCATTGATTACTTAATTTTAAAATTTGGATCATTATTTACTGTAATTTAATTTTTAAGAACCTTAATTTACTTTAATTTAATTTTTAGAACCTTAATTTACTTTAATTTAATTTTTTAGAACCTTAATTTACTTTAATTTAAAATTTTGGACCATAATTTACTTTAATTGAAAAATTTTGACCATAATTTACTGTAATTTAATATTTTAGAACCAAAATTTACTTTAATTTAACTTTTTTTTATTAACTTTTTTTTAATTTAACCAAAAATCCCTGAAAGCAAAAAATGTGAGTTGCAACAATTGCGTAATAAAAAGTTGCAACAAAAAAAAGTTGCAACAACCCCCCCCCGGGGGGGGGGGGTAATTGTTGCAGTGGGCTACTAACTACCTACTACTGTAATATTTTCTTGTCATTCATAATTACATCTTTTGCAGTTTTCATACCGAAATTACCAATACGTTTAAGAATTGGTAACGCAAATCTACCAATTGTTCTCAACCACCCACTTCCGTACTGTTTACCAACAAAATATGGTAATTCGCCACCACTTTGGCTACCACTATACATACTAATAATATCAGAATTAGCCATCTACTTTACGAAAATGTAGTGTCAAATGAGTTTTTGAATCTTTTGCAAATTCGATTAATTGACCAGAATCATCTCTTATATTTATTTCTATATTGTTTATACAGGATGTTGAAACAGGCAAATACATGGGATTTTCTACATTGATTTGTACAACATCATCTTGTTCATGTTTCTCAACCCAAATAGATTTCAATAGAGGAACCAAAGAATCACCAACAATTATGGGTTCAATAATATTAGTATAGAGAAACATTTGATGATGAAGTTTAATTATTTTCGGTTTATTCATACCTACATTTAATTTTCCATCTTGAATATATGTTCCTTTTGATAATCCTAATGTTTTTATTAGATTTTTATCAAAAGTAATTTCAGTAATATCAGTATTCAAACTGAATTTGAACAAAGTATTGTCTACTAATTCCAATGATTTAAATATTGATCCACAATTTTGAATTAAATATGATTGTAATTCCTCCAATTTAGAAATGTATAAATTCTCATTAAACGTATATGTATTTTCAGTTTCACCCTCAAACTCAACTTTCATTGAAATTGTTTCATATCGCGCTGCTACTTTGGTAAATCTCGGCCGTAGTACTTGGAATATATTAGTATGATTTCTATTACTCTGACTTGTTAATTCCAATCGTTTTGCCATTACTAAACTATCAAATTTTATAGTAAAGGGATGATATTTACATTCAACTATTAAATATTGACGATCAATATACATTTTGACAATTGAATCGGAAGGACCAATATCAATTCGATCTTCTACATTATCAATGACAAAAGAGATATTTCTTTGCGTTTCTTTCTTTTTATATTCAATTTTAGCTTTACTATAAATTGGAAAGAGATTGTACACAAATGTAAAGTCAAGGAGAGCAACTTCCCAATTACCATTTAAATAAATCGGATTTTGTAGATTGACCATAAATTTACTGGCAGTGTTTTCTGGATGTATATTCGGACAACTATTACTTGGCAAAATAATGTAAAAATTCATTTTACGAGGTCTCGAGACGATATCCATGATCGGTTTTTATATCCATGCCATTTGACATAGTATTGTTTATTCTTACCCACCATTTTAATTTTCAATATTTTTTGAATTCTAAATACTTTTGGGGGAGGAATGACTTGTAATTCTTGCTCATAAAATTTCCCTTGTACAATGTTATTTTCAGAATCTCTGATGACATACATCACAGGGTTCTGGCTAGTATTTATTTTCGAAATTACAAAGACTTCATCACTCCAATTTGTATCGAAATTTTTAATAAATGGTGATGCACTAATTTTACTAATTCTAACATGGTCACCAACTTTATATTTCGGTTTTGTAATCTTTACAGATTTTTTAGAATAGAATGTTTTTGATGTGATATCAACCGGTCTCAATCCATTAAGTCCTCGATGTGATGAATTATTATAACTGGTTATAATTTTTGGTAAAACCAATACCCATTTTTTATTACCTTGATACACGAACAATTTCTTTAATCTATCTCTCAAGGTTCTGTTAAATCTTTCAACATGAGCAGCTTTGTATTGAGAATGTACCGAGTAGTGATTTATTTTCAGTTTATCGAGGATTTGCTTAACTTTACTGTTGTAGAATTCTTTACCTAAAATAATAATAATAATAATAATAATAATAATAATAATAATAATAATAATAATAATAATAATAATAATAATAATAACAATAATAATAATAATAATAATAATAATAATAATAATAATAATAATAATAACAATAATAATAATAACAATAATAATAATAATAATAATAATAATAATAATAATAATAATAATAATAATAATAATACCTAAATCCGTTTGTAAATTATTAGGATGTCCATTTTTTAATAAAATATTAATAGCTTTGGACATTTCATCTGCAGATTTTGACTTGACTGGTATTGCTCGGGCAAACCGACTGAATACATCAATACATGTTAAAATATATTTATACCCCTTGTTAATTTTTGAATAGGGTATCATCTCCATCAAATCCATTTGCCACAAATCATTTTTCCATATGTTTTATACGCTCTTGTTGGAAATCTTTTCTGTATTGGTTTGTTCAAACTGTACGCGAGTTGATTTGATAACCACTTCTGGGTTTCTTTTTTCGAATTTGGAACTCTTTTCTTTAATTTTGCCACTCCACCGAAACCGGCTTCGTCTTCTGGGTTCGTCCAAATCTTCTCCATTACAACAGGAAGATTTAAAATTCAAATTAAGATTTGGTAATAATTGACCCATTGTTTATGATGATGATTTTAATAAACCTGCACCTCCCAATAAAGATAATGCTATTGGTATCAAGGCTGCAATGAAGCCTCCTTGTTGTTTATATATGATTTTACGCATACGTTTTTTATTTTTAGTATTTACTAATGATAATAATGGTTTCTTGTGTCTGTTCAAAATCTTTTTATTTGATGTACTTATACGGAATTTACCTTTAACAACTTTAATTAAAATAGCAAGTAAATCATCAATAACATAGTTTGGAAAAGACTGTAAAATATTCATTCTTCTCATACTGGGAGCCTTAAGTAATGCAATGAAAAACGGAAAACTACGATGAGAAATGGAATACGATTACTCGGCGGAATATTATCAATAAGCAATTTTTTCGATGGTGTGAAACTAGTTTTTGGTGGAATCTTAACCACTTTTGCAGGATTCCTTCTTGTAGGTTTTGTCTTTACACGAGTTTTTAGTAACATGATTGATAATTTATTTTGGTTTTATTTTTGTTTATATACTATAGCTCCTTCCTTGTTAAATATATCTGTTCTTACTCATAATTCATCAGGACACTATTGTGTAAAATCTAGAAAAATATATCCATGTGGGGATTTTGTTGCATCGGCAAATGCATTCATTAAGAAATTTCGATTATTTGGATATGCTTGCCTTGCAAGAAAGTCAATCACTGTAGCATCTCTCGGATTTTTGAAAACAACTAAATATTGAACATTCAAATTACGAGTTCGATGAGATCCACCTTGATGAAAAAGATTTTGAGTGATAAAAATTACAGTGACATCTTTATGTCTACTAATTTTTGTAAACAAATTATTAAAATCCTTTTCTTTATTTGCTTCTTGATATAAATCATCAATAATAATCACATCACCCTGTCGTAATCTAGATGACCAGTTTTTATCGAACCCTTTTATGATTGTCATTTTGATTTTGCAAAACTGATCTTGTGTCATTCCGCTTTCATCATCAGCTCCCCTATGCCAATAAATTTTATTAAATTTTGACTTGAATAATTTTGATTGTAATAATTTACAAACAAACAATGTTTTCCCGCTACCACTCGGGCCAACGATTTGGTATACTGCATCATTTCTTAATTGCATTTTTTATTTTTAATTTTAAAATATCTAGTTATTGTTTATATTAGATGATTTTAATGAACTCTTGCTAAAGTTGTATATAAGGAGTAAAATTTCATAAATGATTTAATTATGCTTGCAAATATAAATTATCGAGGAAATTTTGATGTTTCAAAAATGAGGTTCCCACCAGGAAAACCACAGCAAATTGTCGATAGAAGCGGGAAATATCCGATAATATTTTTCAAGACTGGCAAATGCAGAATTATGGGATGTAAGGAACCATTGGATATTAATATATTACAATATCGAATCAATAATATTAAAATTCAATCAATTACCGTTACTATGGATATGGGACATACTATCAATTTATACAAAATATCGAGAAAATGTGATTGTATGTTTGAACCGGAATTGTTTCCGGCACTAAGACTATTAAAATATAACCCTATATGTGTCAATGTGTTTTCAAGTGGAAAGGTTGTCATGCTTGGGTTGAGAAATTTAGACTATAGGGAATTTGTTAACAATGTTCGGAATGAGTTAAATTCATTGGTCGATTTCTAATTGGTTAATTTCTAATTGGTTAATAATAATAATATTAACTGTTTATTGTTTAGATGTCATTAATAATGTATACTAGCGCGGCAAAATCAATGTCTGAGATCGATAATTACGGTAAATTTTTAATTTATATATATATTTTTTATATATTTTATAGATGAATATTCCAAAGTGATGTTAAATTGCCTCAAGTATTTCTATCCTCAATTGAATGAAATTCTGAAGGACAGGGATCCAGAGATTATACCAGATTTGGTATACAATGCAACAAGAATCTGGATGTTCGATATATTGAATCAATTCCAATGGGATATCAAGATCGACAGAATGCAGAAAGAAATGGAACCAGAATATCCATGTATCATTGGATGCAGTTGTTGTGCTGATCGTTATCAGCGATATGTAGAATGGAATTTAGTAAAAACACTTAGAAGATATTACTATTCTAGGATTGTTGATTTAAATTAATAAATATTTTTTATGTATTTTTTTTTTTTTTTATATATTGATGACCAAAAATAATAATAATAATAATAATAATAATAATAATAATAATAATAATAATAATAATAATAATAATAATGATAATAATAATAATAGTAATCATACATGTGCAACATTAATGTAATTTAAACAAAGACACATTAATGCAAACCATGTGCAACATTGATGCAATTTAAACAAAGACATGTGCAATACAAATGCAAAGCATGTGCAACATTGATGCAATTTAAACTTTAATCTGATTGGTTGTTCCATTTATTTTGAAGGTATAAAAACCCTGTACCATTTCATTTTAATCATAATTCACGATGGTCAAGAAAAGCACTGAAAAACCGAAAGATGAACTTGTTCAGCCTGTTCAAATGTTCCACAACTACAAAATGTATTTTTTAAAAGAAGAAATCAATATGAAATTGGTTGCACCGGTCAAGTTAATTCCATCTCAATTTCAATTCTTATCCGGCACGCTTTCAATGGTAGATGTTAAAACCATAAATGATGTTTTCAAACGGTTGAATTCAAATCTATCATGTAATCAAAATGCATGGTTCAACAACCGATATGCAAAATTTTATGATGCCTTTGATGAAATCAGTTTCAAAGAAAACGAAAATTGGTATATAACAATTGCAATCCAAGGATATAAAGTCGATAATAATGATGTGTATTCTCCAATTTGGAAAATTATGTCTGCTAGGCTTTCACAACTATTTTAATGTATTTAATAAATGTATATAATCAGTGGTGATATTCGAATTTTTTAACAACCGGTACGCATGGAAAAAAATCTATTGTAGATTATATTTACTTCATAATAGTTATTTATTTACATATTTACATAAGAAATACATATATTATATATAATAGTATAAAAAATAGTATATAAAATTAATTAAATAATTTCCAAATTAAATTTTGGTTTTGGAGACGGCAAATTAGGTGCGGCTGCTTTGACACGTTTGTCACTTGCCATATGATGCCCTTCTCGCAACCATAATTTAACATATGGTGTTGCATCAAAATCCTCAATCGATTTTCCCATTAAATTTATTGTCATTAAATGACTTGTTGTTTCAATTAACAACGAATTTCTCTTATCATAAATGATATTGTTCATTGTGCTGAGTCCTCTTTCAGCTTCTGCGGAATTAACAGCAATTACATTTAAAATTCTTTTTGCTCTCAAAATAGTATTAATATTTTTAGATTCTCTATCTCGCACATCAACAAAATCTCGAAAATCATTTACTGGAATGATGTATTTGATTATTTTATTTAACTGCTCTAACCTATTTTCACCTTCAATCCATGGTGCTTCAAAAATATCACCCGGCCATGTTTCTGGATTTAATAAATTAAAGCAATTTAAGAGATTATTATAGTTTTCATTTTTATCGTCTAATAGCAAACGCGTTTTCATATGTTTTTCTAAACAATCAAAAAATTTATCTCTCGAAACAACAATTGATGTTTTTTTTCTATTAATTTCAAATGGAATATTGTATTTTTTCGTTTTAATAATATCATCTGCTTCTTTTTCATATGTTCCTTTATTTAATTTTAAATGTTGGAATAGATTAATCGTTCGCCTTATCAATCTATCAGCTCTAATTAATGAAATATCTCTTTCTTGTAAAGCTGTAGACAGTACAGAAATTTCTTCTAATATGTCGTTTATTAAACCTAAATCTTTTAAAAAGTTTTCATTTTTGAAATATGACATTATTCCAATTTCTTTATTTTGACTAAAGTGAATATATAAGGCCTGATATGATTTCCAAACTGCTTTGGCGGTCCTAGCGCTACAGGCTGCCCATCGAGGACCAAATATTCTACCTATTTTGTGTACTTCAGTGCCAAGTTCTTTAGAAACATTATTTAATTCTCGTTGATGTTTATTTGAAGTATGATAATACGAATAAAGTTTATCGAGAAAATATCTAAAGTTATTTACTTCATTTACTTCTTTGATAACATCATCTAGAGTTAACTGAATACGATGAGCTAAACAGTGACAGATGCTAATAATTATGAAATAGATAGTATTAAAAATGTTTACTGTGCTGTTTAAATACTTTTCATTAGCCACATCGAAAGATTTGGAAATTATATTTGTTTCACCAATTTTTATTATTTCCCCAGCTTTTTTATGTGAAGCTGATTCATTGTGTTCCTTCAATTTTTTTCTCATTGATGATTGTAAATTTTCTTTGTTCGAGCCATGAGCTTTGACAGAGCATGATTTCCACTCCACAGAAATGTGTAAATGTTTAGCAGTTTCTAAATTTAACGATTCTACTTTCGAACACCACTGACATCCCACATTTTCATCGCTAACAACAATAAGCCACTCGTATTTAGTTTTAAAATAATTTAGTTGTTTATCATTCCAAAAATGTAATAACGCAGCATCACGAGACGTTCCAGCTTTTTCCGATTGGTGTTGAACTTCAGAAGTATCATTTTTTTCTTTTACCTGTTTTGTTTGATTAGAATTAGTAATATTCTCAGCTTGCTGTTCAGGGTTTTTGGTTATTTTTATAGATTTGCTAAAAAAGTCATCCAAATTACCTTGCCTTTTCATTCTTAGGTTGAAACAAAGAAAATATTTAATAATTAATTAATAATTAATTAGAAATTTAAATCAATTTAAAATCTTCATACTTGCACGTTAAAACTGAATTTAATAGAGATTAAAAGTAAGGGATAACCATTCACCATAAAAAATATTTATACTACTAAACTTTTTATTTAGAGTAAATATATCAAAATAAAAATGTATTCAAAAAGGGAAATTCCCTTTTAATTAAAAGAAAAATATTTTTTTTACAGAATTTTCCGTTAACCCTTTCAAGCTTAGTGGTTACGCGGTGAAACCACCTATTAAAATGCAACTTTACACATGCTCAGTAGGAATTTTTCAATTCCATAAATTTTGTTCTATAATTCAATGCCATCTCTTGGATTGTAGTGGAAATTAAAAGTACTAAAATTCAAATTAGACAGTTTTAAGTAGATTTTTTTTACTAAAACCGAAAAAAATTTTAAATCCAAAATTTTTATTTTATTGTAAGATTTTTTGTATTTGATCGATAATGGCAGGTAAATATTTATATTTTTTTAGTAATTTAGAATGTTTTTATCAATACTTTTACTTTTACATACTTTTACTTAAAAACATACTTTTTTTTTAATATACAACAACCGGTACGGAAAATTTTAAAAATGTTAACAACCGGTACGAGCGTACCGCCCCGTACCGGCTGAATATCACCACTGTATATAATGTATTTTAATAAATGTATTTAATGTATTTAATCTTATTTATTTTATTAATATTAATGCAACATTAATGCAAATTTAACAAAGACATTCTATAAACAAACTTACATTATAGTTTAAAAGTGTTAATAAAAATGACTACAGAAAAAGGTTAATTTTGATTAATAACTTACCGAATTATTTATTATTTAGAAATTGTAATCAACTTTTTGTTGGAAAAATTGGCAGAAATAGCTGGTGTAAATGTTGAGGATATATTATCTGTTGCAAATGCATTAAATATAGGCTGGATAGTTGAAAGTCAAGATTCAGGATTTGATGAAAGTGAAGTGAGTCAAGAAATTGATGTAGAAATTGATGGAGAAAATGATGGAGAAAACACCCAAGAAATTAGTGAAAACACCCAAGAAATTAGTGAAAACACCCAAGAAATTGATGAAGAAAACATCCAAGAAATTGATGGAGAAAACAATCAAGAACAACCTAACGATTGTATAGATCATGTAGTTGATAATATTATGAAATGTGGAGATGACTATTGTGAATGTGTTAATAAATGTTAAATTTTAAAATTTGTTTTTTATACATAAGAAAAATAACAAAAATTAATATTTATTTAAATATTTAAATAACATATACAATAAAACAACTCCTGTTGTGAGTTTAATATAGTTTTTCATTTTTCTTTTGATTTCATCAGTTTCTTTAGCATTGCGGGCGAGTTGATTGAGTGTATCCCATCCGCCATTATCTTCTATCCATGGACTAAACTTGGATTTGATTATCTAAATAATAATAATAATAATAATAATAATAATAATAATAATAATAATAATAATAATAATAATAATAATAATAATAATAATAATAATAATAATAATAATAATAAATATAAATTTACTTCTAAAGACCACTGATAATAATGTTCTGAGTCATGTTGGCATTTCGCAATGATTATCTTCATGTAGGTGAACCCTACAATAATTCTTGTCCATTTCATGTCTTCATCGCAGAGACATTGAAATATATTGTTAAAATAATTCTTCTTTGATTCAAGACAATCCATATCAAGCATGCTCTGGTAGTCGATATGGTTGCCTTCAATAATTTGTTCGGTCCGATTGACCAGGAAATTGAGGCTGTCGACTATATTCGCTGTGACTAGTCCATTTAGAACGTTTTCAATAAATTTAGACATTTTTTACAATAATTTTTAATATACTGTCTTATTTATACTACTGTGTGTGTGTAATATGATTCTGATTGGTTGATAGACTATAAATGTAAAACATAATAGATTTGATACAACATGAAAACTATATTTCTATTGCTAATTATTATAAGGAGTGTGTGCTCACACAATACAACAATAACGGTATAGTCTTTTAATAAATCAATATGTATTTGTCCAAATACCGCCAAGTTGATGGATATTTTATATATTCTTGACAAACCAAAATGGGCAAAGCATCCAGGAAAAAGAATATCCGAAAGATTGGAGAATTTAGAAAACAGCTATGACCTATCTTTTGAATATATACAAAATATAAAATTTAAATTGATTGATCATATTGAGGTTTTCAATAACTCAATTGTTGAAAATAAAAAGAATATGAAAATTATTGATAAGAAACATGATCATTTGTTAAGAAAGATTGATTTAATAATATTCGAAATTCGAACAATAAAAGAATCGATAGAAAATTTGAAAACCAATTCAACGTTACCAATTTCAAACAAGATGGCAGCAAATATGAGTACATCAATATATAAATGGCCATTGTTAATTTTAAATTATTTCATTGTTTAATAAATGTATTAATTTAAATTATCTTTTGTCTGATATATTATTATTATTATTGGCATAAATATTATTAATTTAATTATTATTATTACTAGTATTGTCATAAATATTATTATTATTATTATTATTATTACTTACATAAAGACATTTCATGCACTTGTATTGCACTTGTATTGCATGTCTTTATGTGAGTAGAAATTACTCAGTTAGTAACAATGACTCATCGATGAGTCATATTCAGAGAACAAAGCATCGATAATATCCAATTCTGATTGGTTAGATGTTATCGATACTTTGTATATATTTTTCAAATGAGGTAATTATTATTTTTATGATTTAAATTTTTTATAATTAAATTTCTTATGATTAATTTTTATTTTTTTTTTTTTATGAAACCAGTTTTTATGAAAACAAATTATATGATTTATGAAATCAATTTTATGAAAACAAACTTTTTTATGAAGAAATGGGTATGTTTTTATAATTATTATTATTATTATTATTATTATTATTATTATTATTATTATTATTATTATTATTATTATTATTGTTATTATAATTATTATAATTATTATTCTGTAGCGACATACAATAAATTTTGGTTTACCAAAAAAGAAGTCTGTTCTAAAAATTAGAGTCGTGTGATGAGTCTTTGTCTTAAAAATAAATGATTGGTCTTTGTTCAAAAAAGTCATCGATGAGTCATACAATGGGGGGGGGGCTAGTGCACAAAAAAGAATAAATTCTTATTTAAACTATGAGTCATCGATGAGTCTTTGTTTATATGTCTTTGTTTAAATGTCTTTGTTGTAAATGTATTTATTTAAATATTTGTTTAAATGTATTTATTTAAATATTTGTTTACATGTCTTTGTTTAAAAAATGATGAGTCATATGTACTTTAATAATGAGTCATTGGCTTGGTTCCTAAAATGATGAGTCATATGACCTTGTTACTAAAAAGTAGAATGACCTTGACTTAGTTACTAAAAATAGAATGACCTTGATGAGTCATCGATGACGTCACATGGCCTTGTTACTAAAAATAGAATGACCTTGACCTAGTTACTAAAAATAGAATGACCTTGATGAGTCATCAATGACGTCATGTGACCTTGTTACTAAAAATAGAATGACCTTGATGAGTCATCGATGGCGTCACGTGACAATGTTACTAAAAATAGAATGACCTTGGCCTAGTTACTAAAAATAGAATGACCTTGATGAGTCATCGATGACGTCATGTGACCTTGTTACTAAAAATAGAATGACCTTGATGAGTCATTGGTGACGTCACGTGACAATGTTACTAAAAATAGAATGACCTTGACCTAGTTGCCACGGGACCACCGTTGCTATGGATGAGTAATGTGACCTTGACCTAGTTACCATGGTTACCACGGTTGCTATGGATGAGTCATCGATGAGTCATATGTCTTTGTTTTGCGCTGAGTCATCGAGGGAGGGGGGTATGATGAGTCATGGAGCACACTTCCTTCTACTTATATCAGGGAGTGATATATCGATTGCTTACCCAGAGTTAGTAACTCCCATGTTATTGATAGGCGGTACGTTTGGTCTAATTGTGAGCGGAGCTATGAGTGCAAACCAGTAGCGGTTGAGTTGCACTACATTCGTCATACCAAGGTAAGTAACGGTTTGTCATGCCAGTAACAAGGAAATTAATGGAAGAGAAAGAAACGCCAAAACCAGCAACAGGATTAGCTTACCATGTAGAATAAGACTAAGCGATCAGGAGTTGCACCACGATATCATTGTAATGCGTACTTTATTAGCAAGAATTGATGCACCAAGGGAGCTGGAGCAGTTGTCTTCGATTGTGCGATAGCCGGAACATTTACACAGATAACACGGCGTCCATCGAGCATACAACAATTATTTCGGCAGGAGCATAAACAGTCAGTTACCACGGTTTCTCAGATAAATACTAATCATCGGCAGAGTGGTAAATGGAGGAATATCCATAGGGGTAGCCAAACTGGATAATAAACCAATAAAGTTATATCCAGATACCAGAGCGGGAAGGTGGGTATCACACAACCTGGCGGACCTCAGCCGCAAGGGAATCAAGCAGAGGGAAAGGATCAGATATTGAATATTACGATGCTCCTACTGCCAATAGGATAGCTATAACTAGAAGAGAAAATATCCAGGTTAACTTGCTGTTAAGGAAATACGATAAAGTTTCCGTGAAACAAGAATGCAACTAGGGGAAACAAATCTATTGGAACATGAAATAGTTCTCACTCATCAAAACCGATCTAGTATCGGACTGTATCGGATCCCGTTGAGTCTAGAGGGATCAGTCGATATACAGGTCAAATTAATGCTGAAAAACGGAATAATCAGGCACAGCAAGTCACCATATCAATCACCTATGATAATGAGGGCAAAGGAAGCGTGTCAGTGAGATTATCCAATGAAGGTTCATGCAACGATAGCCATCCGTTACTATTATTGGATTACATTTATGACCGAATAAATAACGCCAAGTATTTCTCATTATTGGATGCCCAGAAAGGCTTTATCAACCATTGCGGGACATCACGAATACAATGTCACGCCGTTTGGACCCACGGGAGCACCAGCAATGTTCCAGAGAGCAATGAACCTAATGCTAATGGATGCTCATCACGCAATGGTATATATTGATGATATCATTGCCTTTTGACAACCTTTGTGGAAACATCTGAAACATCTGGAACATCTCGAGGATGTGTTCAAGAGATAAATTAAAGCCAAATTAAAAGTCAAGCTGCAAATGCTAATGAGCCGAATCAGAAATGAATGAACTTAATCTGGTAGCTGAATTATTTATCCTATGCTTATAGGAACCTGCAGCATCCTACTATCAATACCAGACAACCAATTATACCTTACAACCAACCAGCGGGAATACATCTCAGCTTAACCATCTGTGAAAGCATATACATTCGAAATTGATATGCCGTTTAATCAGAATCTATTGGCAATATGTTGTTGAAAGAGTCAGCAGGCACTCAACCTGATGGTTGAATGTTTGAGTCTTTCTCCCTTATTTTATATTGTGTAAACATATTTGTTATTATGGATGTATAGTGCCTTTCGGAAGCAGTAAGTTGCCACTAATCCTGATGTGGCACCGCTACCTCTACCCCTTCTCTAATACTTCATATCCCCTCATATCCTCTCATATCCCCTCATATCCCTCATATCCCCTCATATCCCCTCATATCCACTCCTTCAACTACCGAATGCCGAAGCCATGCACCATACAGTGCTGGATACGGGTGAATCAATGTGAAATAGGAAATCAACAAAGTTAACATCTAACATCAATCGCCGTTCTCCTCTGTACCTTAAACAGTCAGTTTTGGTACAACAGGTGAAAATCAAAAAAACCAATGTTTAACATTTGAGCTATAAGCTTATTCGTTCAAAGTCTAAACAGAAAAGCATTAGAGAATGAATGGTTGAGAATTTCTCCCCCTCAGCCCCAATTGGCTGTTGTATTTAATAATAAAACTTTGATTTTTTTTTAATATGTTGGGCACAAAATCTCTTATCCTTCATAAATACCTTAACTACACAACTAAACACAAACAAAATTGATACTAAATTTACCCTAAATGAAATGGAAAGGATAAATGGAATCCACAAAGATATAATTTCCCTAAAATGGCTGATGTAATTCATAAAAAATTAAAATCTGACTGTGAACTTTTATCTGTTAAAAGATTTAAATTTAAAATTAAACCTAAGAAGGAGATTATGAAACTATTAAGGGATCACTTGGCTATGCAAAGACCGACCATGGATATTTCAGACGCCTTCGGGTCCATCAAACATGACCTCATATGGCACAATTTAACAGAAATGGGTCTTATCGACAAAACCGTAAATCTAATTAAAGATATGTATAATGGCGCAAAAATCTTCTTTGAATGTGAAGGAGAAAAATCATCTTCAGTACCTTTTATAAAGAGGGTTAAACAAGGTTGCTCAATATCTATGACTTATTTTTGCTTAGCAATTGATTTTATACTAAATAAATCCTAGGAGATCATCCTTTTCTTTTCCATGGACATAATATCAGCATATTAGCTAAGGCAGGCGATATCGTAACAGCATCTCTCTCTTAAATATCAATTAAAAAGCACTGACAGAAACAGTTAACCCTGCACAAAAGTAAATGTTAATTTTAAACCATCAAAATCAGGACATTTCTCACTCAATGAAAACGAATGCCCTACGGAACTATACAATGAAAAACTACCGATTATAAACGACTCGAATATTTATATATATTTAGGTGTCGATTTATCTTATAAACATAGACATAATATAGACGGAAGCCTAGAACAAGCACTCATAGACACTATAAAGGTCTTCTAATCACACATACACCCAGCACAGGAAATCTCAGCCTATAAAATCTTTATACACTCACGTCTAATGTTCACCTTGCGCAATTGTGAAATAAATCACACGAGGAGGTGATCGGAGCAATAAATTAAAGGTTATTAATGATATGAGTAAGGCTTGTATGATTTTGAATGATTGTGATAGTTTGAATGATAACTGTTGTGATGGTGTTTTTGATTATAGAAATTATATTAATATATACATTAATAACATTTGTATGGATGAAGTTTTTAAAGACCCACCTCTAACTTCTAATGAAATAAATGTTCTTAATCGTGATAAACGGAATGATATAATAGTATATGATAAAATGCAGAGAGGGTCCAGTGTTACCGTGATGATTAATAATGTAAAATTAGTATGCCTATTAGATACTGGAGCTAAAATAAGTGTGATTGATTATAATATTTTTAAAAAACTTGGAAATTTGAATATGACTACAAGTAATTTAAAATTAAGATGTGCGAATGATAGCCCGATTGCAATTTGCGGTAAAACTTTATTAAATGTAAAAGTTGATAAAATTTCTGGTATTAAAAAAGTATAATTCGTTGTAGCCAAAGATATAAACCCAAAGTTAATAGGAGGTATAGATTTTCTCGAAAGATTTGGAATGCAATTGCAAATAGAAAACCGTACAAACGAAATAAATGCAATTATGGAAAATATATTTAATAACCACATAAGTGAAGATAAGATAATAAATAATTTAATTTCCACGTTTGACGGTATTTTTATGAAACATAAATGGGATGCTGGGAAAACCGAACTATTAAAGCATGAAATACTTACTAAAGGTAGTCCTATTGTAATAAACCCAAGGCCACAACCTATACATTTAATAGAAAATATTCAAGAAAATATTCAAGAAATAAACACGAGTTGGGTTATTGTATAACAAGAAAGGAATTACTATCTATATTTTATTTTACTGGTGATTTTAAGCATTATCTATATGGTAAAAAGTTTATTTTGAGGACGGATCACAAAAGCCATTACATTTATGATAAAGACAAAGAAAGCTATTACCCCACAATTTCAAACTTGGATTAACCATCTTAGTGGTCTGGACATGGAGATTCAATACAGAAAAGGTGATAACCACAATAATGCCGACGCTTTATCTAGAAAAGACTGTGAAACATGTGTTCAATGTCAAATGATTCATGAAAATCCTAAAATGGGTAAATTAAAAACAAGATTGTTGACACTGATGACTGATAATATTGAAAATATATGACAAAAGAACTCGAAAGAAATAAAAAATATAAAAGAAAATAATAATTTGATGCCAGATAAAACATTTTTTAAATATGTCAACGGAGTGATTATGACAAATAATAATAAAATTTGGATTCCAGAAGAAAACAAGTCTGAATTCATCATAGAATATCATAAAAAGCTTTGTCACGCGGGTGCTAATAAAGTAAAAATGTATGTATCAAACAATTTTGATATGAAAGATTTGGAGCAATCTATTCGTAATGTTGTACAATCCTGTGAAAACTGTCAGAAAAGAAAGGTTGATACAACTAAAACAAAAGAAGAAATAATTTGCAAAAGTGATTCAAAACTATTTGAAACAATCTATGTAGATTTTTGGATCCAATTCAACTTGCAATGAAAGGAGAAAGATATATTCTTGGGATTATAGATCATCATAGTAAGTTTATTTCTTTACATGCAGTGAAATCGCAAGATGAAAAAACAGTGGTAAGATTACTGAAAGAAGAGTGGATAATGAAGTTTGGAGCACCAAGGATAATAAACTGTGACAGAGGTAAATCATTTGAATCAAAGCTAATGAAAGATTTTGCAAAATTCCACAATATTGAAATTAATTATTCAAGTCCATATCATCACTCAGCAAATGGACAGATTGAGAGACAATTCCGTACAATTAGAGATGCAATACAGATAACACTCAAAGATAAAAGACATAAATCATGGGTAGATGTTCTTCCCGAAGTTCAGTTTATGTTGAATTCAACTTTTCAAAAAACTATTATTAAGACTCCAACTGAAATGGGGTTTGGGAAAAAGATTTATAGTGAATGGTTCTCAGAGATTGTGGAAGAAGAAAAAATCAATCAGGCGACAAATCGCGATTTTCAAATTGGAGATTGCGTATTGATCAAAGTAAATGTTCGAAATAAAGGTGATAACATATACATGGGTCCAGGTGTGATTACTAAAAAGATTCATGATCGAAGTTATGAAATAAAATTGAAAAATGGAAGTTCCATCACGAGAAATATTGAGTGGTTAAAGGTTCAAAAAGGGGGGGGGGGGTGGGGATGTGAGACGTTTTGTAATTTGTATGGTATGGTGTTGTGCTTGTTTGATTGTATGCTGAAATCCTTAATTAATTATTATTATTATTATTAATTATTATTTTTTAGAAACTCCTCAAACAAATTAACGTTATAATTTGTTTTAATAATGTGTGTGTTTTTATAATAAACGTGTCTTAGTTATGGATTCTATTAATACCCGTAGCTCTGTGGCTAATAAAATACAACTATAAATATAATATCAAAATTGGTGGAAACACCCACAAATTCTTAGAAGAATTAAACTTAGCGTTCATATTCTAAAAATTGTCTTTAGATAATCTCAAATAATTTCTATCTAATACACGAATCAGAAAAAAGCTGGGGTTTTGAAACAAGATATTAATTCGTATTGACCGCGTTCAAACGAGGTTGCAGGACCCTAAAATGAACTTTCATGAAACAGCTTTAGATATAAAAAATTATTTCCTTGATGAAAGAGAAGTGTTATTTAGTGACTCGAATTTGCAAGGAATGGGACATTGAATTTGAAAGACGTCATAGAAGAAAGAAAAATGAATGGATGGCTAAACATAGAGAGATGCTGGTTTATCATTGAGAATGAAGATGGAGACAAATATTCGATCAATCAATCAAGTTTGATTATTGATTTGATTTGTTATTGATTTGTTATTGATTTGTTAATGATGCAAAGCAGGTCAGACAGCAAATAGAGGTGACTGAATCAAATTGTCAACAGCAAATTGATGAGATGAAAGAGAAATGCGAGCAGTCGCTGCAACGAGAGAATGAAAAGGTGATTTATTGATTTATTGAAATGTTTGAATTTGAGATTCAGTTGCAGCTTGAAATGGCAAAATGCGCCAATGAAATTCGGCAGGTTGAAACAAAATTAGGAAGTGAAAAATATATAAATTATAGATTTTTTGAATGGCAAATCGATAAATTTTCACAACAAAATAGAAGAGAATGGATTTACAGTGAGGCATTTTATTCCGGGCCAATCGGTTACAAAATATGCTTGTGGGTGTTTATAATTGGGGATAATTTGGTTAATGCTGGTTTCTGTGTGATGCGTGGGGCAAATGATGAGCAATTGGATTGGCCGTTCAATCAATCGGTGACAATCGATGTGATCGATCCAGCAAATGGCAGCATTTATATGAGCAAGTCAGTGAAATATTCAGATCGCCATCGTGATGCCAGATGGGGGAAACCGCGAGGTGACAGAAATGATTCAATTCGCATTTATATTGGTGAATTCTCAATCTATAAATTAGCAGCCAAAAGTGATAAATTGCTGCTCAGGTGCAGAATTGAAAAATTATGACAAATTTAAAAAACATTTCAATAAAAAATTGATTTATTTTGGCTTTTGATCTGATTTATTATTTGCCTTATTATTATTATTGATTTATTATATGAGATAATTATTGTGATAATCATTGTCATTCTCCCCCTCCTCCCCCCCGCGCCTTCCATCCGATATTATCATTATATTTATTATAATTAAATTAATAATTAATGTGAAAGAAATAATCCAATCAAAATCCACATGATTATAAGCGCTGACAAATCGCCTCAACAAATCAAGCGCTCCTATGACGAATGGAACCGACGAGAAAACCGCCATCGCATCTGCTGCTGATGTTATATGAGTTGTGGAGAAATTATTGCTGTATTGAATGGCAGTAAAATGCACCTAAATGCAATACTAAAATTGCCTTATATATCAAATTGATTAATGCCTTAACATTTCACCTCCGCCAGCTATTTCTGAGGCATTTCATCGCAAATCCGCAACAACAATACTGATAAAATGTTCCAAATTGCTTTCACATCAGTTTGGGTAAGTTTACCAAAATGAGAGCTGTCGATGCGATGAGGGCAATCGGTGCTTTCTAAACTCTATCAAATTCTGTTACGCATTCTTTTAATCATTAAATGATTTGCTTTAATTAATTTGTGCTTTGCATCTTTCATGAAATTTGGATCTCTTAAAGGTCTCGTGTCCGATTTGCTAATCATATTATTGATAATGTAATGATAATCATATTTGCATTTGTAATGAGATCTTTTTAACAGCTAATGAAATGATTTAATATTAAATAATGTAACATTTCATAAATTTATTCACGTTTTCATTCTCTAAATGTTCAAATATAATATTATTAAAACAAAAATCATTTCTTGTAAATTAATAATTAAAGTTAGATATCTTGTTGTTTGAATAATTAGGAATTTGCGGTTTTTGTGAATTAATTAAAACTTGTTATTTATAAATTCTTTGATTAAATATATATTGTTAGTTTTCAAGATTTTTGCTGCAAATTTAAAGATGGATCTAAAGATGGATTTAACTGGCGACCACGCCGAAAATCAAAATATCAACGCCATTTCGAAATCGACAAAATCGCTAATGGAATGCCTACCGAAATCATGCCAAGACATGCTCACACTGAACATCAGACGATATGATGGACGAGGTTTAAAAGAAGCCGAAGAATGGATCAGAGATATAGAAGAATGGTTGCTGACAAATGGACAGCGATTGACAAGCACTTTCGATGTGTTATTAGTGGCAGAAGCAAAGACATTGTGGGGAAACGTCAGAGAAACAGAAACAACAGATGTAAAAGCCAAAGCGTGGTTCTTAAATACGTTCACAATTACAAAATCTATAACTGACAAAATCAGAGAATTGGCAGCTATGGAACAGGAAGATGATGAAAGGTTTGCAGCTTTTGAGATACGGCTAAGAAAAGCTTTAGCTGAAGTTGTAAATTCAGGACGATCAGAAGAAGATATTGTTCAAGACCTCATCGCAAATAAAGCACGCGATGCGAGACTGCGGGAGATACTATTGACGAAACCAGAAACAAANTCGAGTGGCTGAAGAAGTGGAAAAAGTCTTAAGAAGGGGAGAGTTAGATATCTTGTTGTTTGAATAATTAGGAATTTGCGGTTTTTGTGAATTAATTAAAACTTGTTATTTATAAATTCTTTGATTAAATATATATTGTTAGTTTTCAAGATTTTTGCTGCAAATTTAAAGATGGATCTAAAGATGGATTTAACTATTAATATTTAATTAATATATAAATTCACAAATTTGATAAATTTTATAAATGAATTTTACTTACGAAATTTATCCTGAAATCCTTAAGATTTAAATAAATTTATAAAATAAGACAACCAGCTGGATCATATATATAAAAGCTATAAAAAATATTTTGAAACCTGAAATTCGTTCGGTCTGTTGTTTAAATGTTCTTAAAGGCAATCATGAAAATTTTACTTTTAAACGCCGCTATGAATCAGCCGAGTAATGAGACGAGTTCAAATATAATAAAATAAATTCATTGGTGGTCATTAATTATAAAAAACTAAAATTTATTAAAAATTAATTAACTAAAGGAGAATCAGAGACACTGGTGTAGTAGAATTTTACATTTTTTAAATATAATTACGAACCAAAACAGAACCTCAATTACGTTTTATTTTTATTTCTGTTTTGGTGTTCTCGACTTCCTGAAACTAAAATTATTAAAAAAACTATATAGCGATAATTTGCTATAGTAAAAATTGACAAAATAAAAAAATCGAATTAGTAATTTAGATAACTAAGAAAACAGAAAGTTATATAGAAGATTAATCTTAAGATACTCAAGAATAAAGTTCCGAAAAAGATAAAAAAGAAAATTATAAAACCTAAACAATTCGAGATTAAAGTTCTGAAAAATATTAAAAGGAATATTATCAAACATTAACAATTCAAGAATAAAATCCCGAAAAAGATAAAAAAGAAAATTATAAAGACTTATCCAATTTCTATGAGCCGAGGTTTCAGGTCGATTATTTTATATATATTATTTCTTTAATAAAAATTGTTATCGTTTACAACTGTTATTGTTAATTTTATTATACATTTTATTTGGGGTGTCATAAGCACGCAGATACACACGCACCCCGATTGTCCCGCCACAAGTTTTAACGGAGACTCTCTCGGGCTCATCAAATTTCTTAAATAATCTATACAAATTAGACACAAGCTAAGAGTAAACATTTAACATAACAACTGGAAAACCCGGGACAATGGTAAACCCGAGCTATGTGAGAGAACCTCAAAATCAAATTAAGGTAAGTCGTCAAAGGAGAAATTCTTCAAAGCGACAAGAGGATGCCCGGGGTAAAATTGGATCCGAACTAATTTTACACAGAGGTATCGACGCTGTAGTGATTTTTGTAGTTTCCGTAGATACACGATTGGGTTTAGATGATCCGGAGAGAACGTGATCCATCAGAGGTAGTGCAACGGAAACATGTTTTTCCCGTCTTTTATCGGGTATTCCCGAACTATCCCTACAGTGCTCCAGCCGTAATACCTTGGTCTTCTCCTCTTTTTGATGAATTTTACCTTTGTATTGAATTTAAATCATCAGTTTATTAATGATTAAGTACTATAAGTTTGGGAAAATATGATTTGGTTAGAGTCGATGAAAGATTTTTATTGCTTAACTTTAGGAACTATGAGACTTCATTGAGAATGATTAAGAATAATACTTTTCCGACAGATGATTTATTAAAAGGACTTAATTGGATATTAGTTATTCGAGAAAATTTTATTTTGTTTATCATATTCTTGTCATATCGGGTGTTCGGTCCTAGATGTAGATCGGCTATATGGATAAACAATCTCTTTATATTCGTTATTTATTGACCTAAAGCTTTCCTCGGTTTCCGGGGTGAATTTACATTAATTCAATTTATTATCAACACCCATATCGAGTCAAGTAGATCTGATAAACAACTTTGTCTATTTGATTAAATCCATTCCTCGGGCCTCTGCAATTCTTTATGCCGTCTATTATTGCATTTACGTTAAATCTCCTAACATTAAGCGGATGCTTATTATATCCCAATCAATGGTTGAATCGAGGAACAAATGCCTTATGTTGGTCGTGATGATAAAAATTCATCGAAAATCGAGATACGCCGATGGATGTTGATGCTAATTGAAATATGTATTTCTACAAGGAATATCCTATAGCTGATTTCTGCATATTCAGATGGACAATTATGATCATGGACTCGTCTCGATTTCTAAATTATAGCCGATCTTTGAGTTAAAGAAACTCTGTAAGAAGAATTCTCAATGAACGTGTGTGGAAACTAATCTAAATGGTCGTTTCGACGATATTTTTTCTATTGGTTATTTAATTGGTTATTTACCCACTAGTATACTGTGAGCTTACCGTGTCAATATTACCGTGTCCCTTGTATGTATTACACAATTATCGGGTAGCTGATGGTGACGTAATCATACGCATTATTATGTAACCGCTGGGATTTACATAAACCATGTGATCATCATATGTAACCATCTAGTTTGGTTTGACAGTTTTAATGAACTCTTGTCGGGATTTTAGCTTTATGCTCAAACTTTGCTATTTCTGTGATAGACAGCCATCAAATATTTATTAGTCTCCTTCAGTTCGACTTGGCGATGACAAAAGAAACCAAGATCCATATAGACTACACCAGATGTAATGAGCCACCTTAATCAACCTTTCTCATCTGCAATCATCTTATCCTTCATAAATACCTTAACTACACAAATAAACACAAACAAAATTGATACTCAATTTGCCCTAAATGAAATGGAAATGATAAATGGAATCCACAAAGATATAATTTCCTTAAAATGCCTGATGTAATTCATAAAAAATTAAAATCTGACTGTGAACTTTTATCTGTTAAAAGATTTAAATTTAAAATTAAACCTAAGGAGGAGATTATGAAACTATTAAGGTATCACTTGGCTATGCAAAGACCGACCATGGATATTTCAGACCCCTTCGGGTTCATCAAACATGACCTCTTATGGCACAATTTAACAGAAATGGGTCTTATCGACAAAACCGTAAATCTAATTAAAGATATGTATAATGGTGTATAAACCTTCTTTGAATGTGAAGGAGAAAAATCATCTTCAGTACCTTTTATAAAGGGGGTTAAACAAGGTTGCTCAATATCTATGACTTATTTTTGGTTACCAGTTGATTTTATACTAAACAAATCCTAGGAGATCATCCTTTTCTTTTCCATGGACATAATATCAGCATATTAGCTAAGGCAGGCGATATAGTACCAGCATCTCTCTCTTAAATATCAATTAAAAAGCACTGACAGAAACAGTTAACCTTGCACAAAAGTAAATTTTAATTTAAACCATCAAAATCAGGATATTTCTCACTCAATAAAAACGAATGCCCTACGGAACTATACAATGAAAAACTACTGTTGGGCTGAATTGAAATAAAAAATAAGAAAATACCATTAAGAAATAAGACAAACATGATAAACAAATGAGTAAAAATAAACAAAAAATTAAAAATAAAATAAGACACATAATAAAGAAGAAATAATAAATTAGGCAATGAAAACTCAAACAAAAAATAAAAATTAAAAATTAAGATAAGAAAAACTGCAATAATAAGGAAAATAACACAAAAATCAAGTAGTTAATAAGAAAATTAAGAAAATAAATAAAAAATATAATAAAAATAAAGAAAAAATAAGAAAATTAGCAAAGAAACATAAAAATTAAATTAAAATAAATAATTAAGCAGCACTCAATTTTGATTGGTCCGCACATACGCAAAAATTAGTATATAAGGTAAGCACTGAAACAAAAATTTCATTGTTAACAAATTAACCATTTAGGTAAGAAGACTTTCAATTACATGCAGTGTTAACAAATTAATCATTTAGCGTTCAACAGTTATATAGATCAATCATCAGGACAACCTAGGAGAAATTGAAAACAAAACCATCGATTCAGCCCACAAATCAGTCGAGTTATTACTTCAACAAAACTTTAGAATTAAATCTTACTTATTTCGAACGGATACTTTGGAAAATTTTAGTTTTTCATTAATATGTAATCTGATTAAGTAATTTATTATTTGTAATATCTGAATGTAAAATTAAAGGATTTTTAAAGAACACTTCTCTTTTCACTCGATATCATTAAATAATTAATTTTATGGTATAATTAGTAGCAACTATTATTTTTTTTTTGCGAGTTTTATATGTTTTGTTTTATTTTTTTATGATTTCATAAAAATTCAATGAGTAACGTGGAGCTGAAATGTTTCTTACCATGATGTGAGGGGCCTTCGGGTGCTCAGCCAGTGGGTACGGAGCATTTCAGTCACGCAGCTGACTCGGGCCGAAATGTGGGGGCTTCCTCACGGGTCCGTCGCTGAAGATGCGCCTAATCTAGTGGGAAATGCTAGGGTGAAGATAAACTTTATGCAGAGTATTGGAAGAGAAGTCGTATTATAAAAATGTAGATGGCAGGGAGTGTCAGGAGTAGGTCTACACAGTGATTGAGGGTGTCGCACATTTGGCATAGTTAGCAATTTCTTTAAATTCGGAAAATTCGCACAAAATTCGTCACTTCACCTTAATCATCCCATCACACAAGTAAAAGTATAAGAGCTCAGCTATGATAAATCCTATTTTAGACCCACTCATTACTCCGAAAAATAAATCTCGTAATCTTAGCCTATAAAATCTTTATACACTCACGTCTAATGTCCACCTTGCGCAATTGTGAAATAAATCACATGATACTCGATTCAAAGAGAAAGGAAGGAGTAATGGGTAATAATATTATTAGTAAATCGGACACGAGACCTTTAAGAGATCCAAATTTCATGAAAGATTCAAAGCAAAAATTAATTAAAGTGATTAATTTAATGATTAAAAGAATGCGTAACAGAATTTGATAGAGTTTAGAAAGCACCGATTGCCCTCATCGCATCGACAGCTCTCATTTTGGTAAACTTACCGAAACTGATATGAAAGCAATTTGGAACATTTTATCAGTATTGTTGTTGCGGATTGCGTTGAAATGCCTCACAAATAGCTGGCGGAGATGAAATGTTAAGGCATTAATCAATTTGATATAAGGCAATTTTAGTATTGCATTTAGGTGCATTTTACTGCCATTTTTACTGCCAAAAACAAAAAAAAAGAATACCGGTATTTCGGTATTGACATTTATTGGTCCTGGTACCAATACCGGTTTTCCAAAAAATAATAATTTTTTATGTAATTATGTAATGTAGCGATTGCCACTATTTCTGTGCGATAATGCACTAGAAGAGCAGAAATTCGACTTAAATAAATGGGAAGCTATCAAATATATCTTTTTGAAATAACCATTTGGGGCCAGCAAACCAATCAATCAAGCGCTAAGGGAATTGGCAGCAAGGAAGCAGAGACCAAATGAATCATTGGCGTTATTTGCAAGTGAATTAAGGAGATTAGCAAGGAAAGCTATGGACGGAAAATTACAGGAGGAAAATTTAATCGGGTATTTAGTTGAAGGATTGCGAAGGGAAAAAATACGAGCATCAGTGAGATGCCAAATGTATAAAACATTAGAAGAGGCCAATCATATGCGAGCTTCATCCCCGCTGCACAAATGAATGGGATGCAAGAAGAAGGAATGATAGCCACGGTGACAACAAAGCATGACAATGAGAATAACAACAACAATAATGGCCTCAAAGTGAAACAATTCATACCTGCGGCGCATCAAATATTTAAGGCGCCACAAAGAAGACCCGAGATGAACAATAATAAGCAATGCAGAACATGTGGGAAAGCCGGCCATTGGGATAGAGACTGCATCTGACATGTAGCTATTAACAGATGTGGACGGAAAGGTCACACCGAGAACATATATCAAGGAGAAAAGCCCGAAACCAAAACAAGAGACCAGTTAAAACTAGAGCAATGGAAAATAAGATTAGAAAAGCTGGGGGAAATATCCTATGAGATAAAACCAGCACAAGGGACCAGATGGCTACGGGAGTTGTTGATGGATATCATGATAATAACAAACTCACAATTACGAAGATTGCGGCAGCGAAAACAAGCCAGTAACAACACCAAACAGTTATGGAACACGGTATCAGTAATAATCCTAAAATTGATAAAAGAGAGAAATAAAACCACAAAACCAAGGGACTGGGACGAAACTAAAACGAGTAATAGCACCACTAGGGCTAGATGACAACGGCGAACATTGCTTGGTAGCAATAACCCTCCTTAATGAATAAGCTGATGGGGTTTTCAGCCCTCAAATACATAACAAACAATTTATAAACCAAGTGCAAATGACAGCCGCCATCATCGCAATGGAAATTGAACCCGACATTATGCGTACCGGAGGATGGAAACGGTTTATACAGCACCACGGAAATGTGGCCAAGATAAATGAGATTAGAGGAAGCTACTAAATAAATTAGAATTCGAGTTACCAACGAAAGACGCGGCCAGTGTGAAAGCGGCGATCAACTCATTAATGATGATCATGGTGATATGGATGCTATGTTCCAACGGAGCATCGGCATTTCTAGCATTCCATTGTGATAAATCAGTCATGCGGGAAAGATGTCCAATTGAAAGTTGAGAGATATCGAGAAATGCAAACAAGCCACACCAAGCAAACTGGGACTAATGGAGTGCAAGAAAACTTATTACATATACCAAGTGGAATCCGATATAATACGAGCACAAGCCAGGGAATGCATGATACCAAACGGAAAGGAATCCGAGACGACAAGGTCAAAGCCATAGAAAATTCTAATAAGAAACGAAAGGAGAACGAGAGAAAGGAGGGGACAACAGAGAAGAAACTCAACAAGAATAATTAGCTAACAGAAGGGCAGGTAGAAAAAATACGAAACATAATGGAGGAGAAAATATAAGTTAATCTAGAAACCGGCATAAACAGCAGCGGCTAACAGCAATGGAAATTGGGAAACCAGAAAGAAAGCAAGGAAGCGTGGATAATGACGTAATAATTGGTATAATGGTAATGCTCATAGCAGGAGGAACCAGAAAGGTGTTTGTAAATGATAACAGGACAGTGGTGGGAATGTGGGAGCAGCAATGGGCAATGCAATATCAGCACAAGCGCATTATCACGGGTGCAAGATCAAGAAACTATTACAGCTAACTGATAGGTTAAATATAGGATTTGATTGCGTAATAATAATAATTGGGGCCAACGGCAGCATTATATATATATATATATATATTATATATCATTAATGCAGCACTTATAGATTGAACGGTTACGGCGCAGTTAAGGCAGATGCAAGGATAGGAATTAGCGGGGATAGATGAGGCAATTGCAGATTGGTCAGACTGGTTAATAAGGAGGCAAGGAAACGGATACGAGGCCGATTGTTCCTGTGCGTGAAATAAAGGGGAAATTCAAGTATGGAATGCAAATAGACAAATGGAAAGCCATGACAACAAAACCTCTATGTATATATTTGTAGGGATGAGCAGCAGTAATCAGAAATTATGAATCGAGCACCGCCAATGCGCATCCAGGAGCGATTATCATGCGGAATATGGTATTATAAGTTATTACGAGAACCGCGACAAAGAGAGCGCACATGCCGAATGTGCAAAGGTGTATAATAGCATTGATTAAAGGAGCGCCACGGAAGCGCCCAAAGTGCGGCGAGATGGATATCAAGCAAATACAACCGACACGGAGAGACAAAGCGGCATATAATTTGCAGCTTGTGGAGGATTTCCTATAAATGGTTCATCACGTACCTGAGGATTCCACCTGGCTAATTGCACTGTCAATTGTGAATGCTTTCCATGCTCGGTCTCAATGCAATTGTCAATTCAATTGGATATTTCTCTGATGTTAGCGCATTCAATTAGTTGTGTTCATTCGCTGCTTGCATCTCTTCGGTTATTTGGTCGCCATTCTCAGATTGTTTCATGATTTCACTGCTGGATTTGATGCCCATTTAGTGTCGAATGGCTTCCTGGAGTTCAATTAGATTGTTAGCGTTGAATTGAGCCCTTTCAATTGCCCGGTAAATGGAAATCAAAGAATCCAAAACAACTTCTGAGCTGATACGATAACTCATAATTCTCGGGAAAGGTATTTTAGGATCGGTCTGAATTTGGCGGGTTCATTTAACATTTTTATTATAATAATAAAGAAATTAATTAATTTTATTGTTGGGTTTTAGATTACTTTAAGTCGGTTCCCTCTGACTCTTAGTGTTCTTTAAATCAAAACAATGAACGACCCACCGTATATTGAAACAACAGGTTCACAATTTATTATCACCACTTTACAATTACTAATCAAAGTTCCGTTTGTACGATTCTCCGCTCGGCGTTGATGCTTTGCAAATAGATAATATTCACCTTTTATTCCTTTAGATTCTCTTGACCCATGCTTTCCTCGGTTTCTGTTTGATTTGATTTCTTGTTCACTGATTTTCTCTGATTTTCCCTTTCCTTATATACTCCTCGAAATCAGGATGACAAATGGTTATTGCCGAGCCAATCTTTCATTTGGCATTTGCTCCTACGTATTTGCTTCGGCTGTCACCCATAATGGTCCAACGAATCCAGATAATTAATGGCCCTTTCGGTCTTCCTACGCGCGCTATCTTCTCCTTGCTCTTTTCCCATTAATCATTGTGTCAAGCTAATGGGCCCAAATCTTCCTTCTGTTTGCTTTTCTTCTTGTTTACCTAGCTCGGGTTTCCTTTATCTCTCGGGTTCTCCATTGGCTCGGGTTTCCCATTAGCTCGGGTTTTCCATTAGCCAATTAATAATTAATTAAAGTTTTCTGTTTTCATACATTTGAATGCTTTTCGACCCTTCCTAACCATTTTCTGATAAATCCCTAATCATCATCTTGTTGACCATTAGCTAATCTATACCTGTCTGTTTTCCCCATTCGATTTCGATGATTTTACCATTTATTGATTTTTCTCGGATTTCCGGATTCTTGCCTTTCGTAATTGCTTTTGGCATTTTCTAATACTGTTTCCATCACACTTTCCTTTACTATTGATTCTGTGCATGATCACCCTTTTATTCGTCTTTTTTCTTCGCTTACTTTCTATTTGAATTATTAGCCTAAATTTCATTTAAATTTTATTTTAATTTACGGACCTCAACATTATTATATTTATTAATATTAATTTATTTTATAATTATTTTTATTTAATTATTATTATTTAATATTTATAATTTATTACTTTCTTCTTCTTCTTCTTCTTATTATTATTATTATTATTATTGATTGGCATTTAATGGCCTACCCAAAGACAAATTGCTTGGCAGCCTGTAAGGAAAATCAATCTAATTATTTTTTTTTGGTTAAATCTTTAAATAAAAATTAAATGAAGATTTTAAATGCATTTCAGAGCTATTTGTAATTAATAAATACAATTTGATTGGAACAGAAATCGAATTTAGAATTGGCAATCATGCAGAATGTTTGTGATGATGTATGAAATGATATGAAATTATCCCAACCCCTTTCCTTTTTATAATGGGAATTTATAGAGATTTCATTGAAACGTGTGATATGCTTTTATATTTGTCGAACTTTCCGCTCTCGGCATAGTAGAGAGGCATACAAGTGACAAACCACCATTAGTTATCGCACTCTGGTTATCCACATGGGGCCCTTTCAAGTTCAAGTAGAGATTATTGATTTAAAAATATTTTTATTGATTTTAAAGTGCATTTATTGATTTTAAACGATTTTTAAAAAGAAATTCAAGTATTGATTTAAATGTGTAATTATTGATTAAAAACTGCAAATATTGATTTTAAGGTTAACTTTTAAGCTTTATCGTGGGGGTTTGAAATTTTCAAAAAATTATTTCGGCAAAAATATAGAGGGCGACATCACCAATATATTTGTTGACAACAAAATTTTTCTTGTGAAAGTTAAAATTTTTCAAAGTGAAAAACTTGACTAGAGAAAGTCTTTGGGATTTTTGGAAATCTTATTTGATCATTTTAGGCAAAATGTTTGCATTTGTTTATTTTCAGTTATTTATCTATTTGATTCATTATCGTGTTGATTGTTCGTCAGTTCTACGACAGATGATGAAGTCTACGACAATATCTGCCAAGCTCTCGGTCACAAATCTCTGTCTAGCCTTGACAAATGCCATGACATTTCTGAATCAAAAAGAAAAACGGGCGAAATTTTGATGCATTTCATCTGGATAATCGAGCAAATTATTTTCGAATTGGCTAACGGAATCCGAAAAAACAAATAAACAAATTATTATTAGGCCAGACTTTTATTCTTCTGTTCTGTTTTTTCATTTTCAGTAACTTTAATGGAAAAACATTATTGAATGTTTTGTTATTTTAAAATTAATTTTTAATTAAAAATATAATTATATTATTTTTTATTTTTTTATTGATTTTTATCATCAAAATTACATTAATTTTAAATTCATTATTGTACAGAATTCACCCCTTTATTAATTAATTGTAATTAATTGTTTATTAAATTCAAATTCTTTCTTTGAATATTTTTTAATTTTTTTCTATTATTATTAATTTTATTATAACTATATTTATTATTAATAATTTTTATTTTTATAATTTTTTTAGATTATAATTTTTTATGATTATTATTATTAATAATAATAATTATTATTATTTATATCTTAATAACCATTTTGTTATTTCTATTAGTATTATTATTTTTTCATTTATATTATTATTATTATAATTTAATCTTTATTATTTTTTTTGTTATTATTTGTTATTATTTTTATTTTAATTATCAAATTAATTAACCAAATTCACTTGATTATATTGAAATCCTAAACAATTTTTCTTTAAAAATTTAATGAAAATTTTTTGTTATTTTGTTAAAAAGTATTTCAAGAAACAATATTGAATTTTAATGGTGTAATGGATGTCTAACATTTGAATAATATAAACATTACAAGCTTTGTGAAAACCAATGCAAATCCCAATAGTAGACTAGTTTTGAGCTTGTGAAAAGTTTCTATGTCAAGACTTTTTTGTTCTCCAGAGGTGAATATGATTTTTCATTCAACAAGTTTGCAGATATTTTTTCTGTGAATTAGGTATTTTGCAAGTGATGCGATTTCCAGTGTACCAGGGAAAGTATGCAATAGAGTTGAATCAGCAATATTATATACTTACCTGGCGCGAAGAGTAATCTTCGCGTCTCCTGCATAGTACTGATGAGAACCAAAAGCTCGAAACTCGTCTACTATTGGGATTTGCACTGGGTATCACAAAGCTTGTAATGTTTATATTGATTTTATTTATATTTCTATTTTTGCTATGATGATTTTGAATTTCTTTTTAATCTGTTCAAATAAATTCTAATTTCAGATAAATTTCTTTAAATAATTACTTTTTTTATTTTAATATTTTATGAGAAATATTTATTTTTATATTTTGATCTACAGTGAAACCTCTCTAATAGGACCACCCTTGGTTCCGGACCAAAAGTGGTCTTTACTAGAGGTGGTCCTATTAGAGAGGATTTTATTTTTATAAAGAAAACTAGACTTAAATTGAAGATTTTATTATAAAAACTCATCTAATGTTGTTTGTCTCTTCGATTTGGCTTCACTGTTATCAAAAACTATCATATTCGTCAACTTTTGTTCAGCTTGAAACATTATGTCAACTAATTTATTGTCACCCAGTTCCATTCCAAGATTCTTAATCTGCTGAATATAAGATAAAGAAGTTTTTAAATCAATTTTTGGTAAATCAGATTCTTCTTCGTTTGGTTCAGAAACCTCACTTGATGCATCATCCAAACTAATGTAAGAAGAAATCAGTTTTTCTTCCCAGTCACTCTCAAAACAGTTTTCTTCAAGAGAAATGTCAAGCTCACTAAGGTCAAAGTCGAAATCAAGCTTCTTAGTTAAATCTGTAACGTCTTGTTCGATCTCAGTTATAATATCTGGTTTAACCGTGATATCCGAGCAGAACCCACATTTTTTAAAACAGCTCTCAACTGTTGACGGCTTAACAGCATTCCAAGACTCCTTTACAAACTCGACAACATTAGAGAGATTGATTTTTTTCAACAACTCTTCTACATTGATTTTAAATTTCTTTTTAATCTGTTCAAATAAATTCTAATTTCAGATAAATTTCTTTAAATAATTACTTTTTTTTATTTTAATATTTATTTTTATATTTTGATCTATTTTTAATTTGGATTTATTTAACTTTCCATTAAAATTTTACTTTTTATTATCAAATTATAATTTAAATAATTTTGTAAGATTTAAAATAAATGAGAAAAACGCTGAAAATTAACATTGAGCGCAATTCGAAATATTATTAAAGCTAAAATACAATATTTATAAAATGTTTGTTTATCTACATCAAAATACAAATTATAAATATTGAAATTGTAAACGTCAGAGGAAATAATTAATATAATAAGTATGATTTATGATTTATGTTGTAAAATGTTGAAATATTTTGATAATTTTATTAATTTTAGATAAAATGTTTGCAAGCGTATGGGAAATGATGAAGAGAAATAAATTTGAATTTGATAATGAAATCAGCAGTGAATTGATATGCAGAATTTGCAAATGTTTAATGATAAAGGCTTGCAATGCTCCTTGCGGTTGTCGCTTTTGTTCTGATTGCATTGAGCATTATTTGGATGGAAAAGATAAATTCTGTCCAGGAGCAGCAAAATATTGTGAAGTTCAAACTATTCTTTTCAATAAGGATGTTTCTGTGGATCACCCAGTCAATTTAAGGATATCTGAAGTCACTGTAAAATGCCCAATGCAAAATTGTGTATTCAAAACCGAGTTGTGCATGATGGAGAGTCACATGAGAACATGTAACAAGCAACCAATTAGATGCCCGTTCAATAGAATTGGATGCGAAATGATTGGAGTAGAGAAGGACGAAATGAGAGTCCATCTCAATGAGAACAATGGCCATAGCAAATTACTGATTGATCAGATCAGCAATTTGTGCAATGAGATGCAGGCCATGAGAGAGGAGAATGTCAAATTGCGTGAGGAAATTATTAATATCAATGTAAAATTTTATTTGTAATTAATTTAATTGATATTTGTGATTTTAGGTGAAATTGTGCAATGTTGAAAGGAAAGAGGCGGAGAATAGAGAGGAAATAGAAGAATTGAATGAGGAAATGGCGGCAGTGAAGAATGAGAATCGCTCATTAAGAATTGAGATGGAGAGAAATATTGGATCAATCAATCAAGTTTGATTATTGATTTGATTTGTTATTGATTTGGTTTTGATGCAAAGCAGATCAGAGAGCAAATTGAGGTGATTGAAGCAAACTGTCAACAGCAAATTGATGAGATGAAAGAGAAATGCGAGCAGCGGCTGCAACGGGAGAATGAAAAGGTGATTTATTGATTTATTGAAATGTTTGAATTTGAGATTCAGTTGCAGCTTGAAATGGCAAAATGCGCCAATGAAATTCGGCAGATTGAAACAAAATTAGGAAGTGAAAAATATATAAATTATGGATTTTTTGAATGGCAAATCGATAAATTTTCAAAACAAGAGAGAGATAGGTTGATTTACAGCGACGCATTTTATTCCGGGTCAATCGGTTACAAAATTTGCTTGGCAGTGGAGATTAGGGGTTCTCAGACTATTTGGGTTGATATCGATTTCTGTTTGATGCGTGGGGAAAATGATGAGCAATTGGATTGGCCTTTCAATCAATTGGTGACAATCGATATGATCGATCCAGCAAATGGCAACATTTATAGGAGCCAGTCAATGAAATATTCAGATTGGCCTTATCATTCCGGATGGGGGAAACCATCAGATGACAGAAATGATCCAATTCGCATTTATAATAATGATCGCTCAATTTATAAATTCGCAGCCAAAAGTGATAAATTGCTCCTCAGGTGCAGAATTGAAAAATTATGACAAATTCAAAAAAAACATTTCAATAAAAAATTGATTTATTTTGGCTTTTGATCTAATTTATTTTTTGCCTTATTATTATTATTATTATTGATTTATTATGAGATAATTATTGTGATAATCATTGTCATTCTGCCCCCCCCCTGTGCGCCTTCAATCCGATATTATCAGCATCAGCAGCAGCAGCAACAAATTGATACAAGGCAGATATAATATAATACCGACTAACACGACTAGTCCACTGTCATTTTTTAATCGTTTCAGACGTCCACTAACTAACAGTTCTAAATTTCCACAACTACAATCAAAAACTTCCATAAGAATATCTGTTATTGTCCCATATACCCATTAATATATATTTGCAGCACATTTACAATTCTCACCCTCAGATAGAAATCCTAAAGCGCTCAATTGGAAAGCTTATCAACTTGCTGTGAGGAATCGCGTTCAGTTGGCGTGGATATGTGCAAATGCGCACCAGATCAGCACCAAACAAGAACCGATGATGGCGTGTAACAAGAAACAGTGCTGAAAGGAAACCGCAGTGAGCATCAACAGCTGTCAGGATGGTTTAATGCTGCCCTATGAGGTGATTATTGATTATTGATTTCCTGGTGGACCTATGAGATGTGATTAATCTAGTATTGCTTACGGGAGCACCTGAGAGGGAAAACATGCTTTTCTTCGTCGTACCAATTCAAAAAATTGCTTGAAAGGGTGTCAAAACGTGATAGGGATCAATAATTGCCTGAATCAATAATTACTCAGATTTGCCATTGGGAGATAAAATCAATTTCACCAGTGATCAATTCAATCATAATTGCACCAAATGACCAAATATCAGCAATGCTGCCGTAACCTTCAGTGGTCATCACTTCCGGTGCGGTCCAATTGTAAGTTCCGAAACTGGAATCGCCTGCGGCAACTCAGAAATTCTCGCTGGAGATATCGCTGAAACACTTCGAAGAACCGCGCAATCTCACATTCAAATTCTCATCCAATAGACCTTTTGCTCCTAAAACACAAATCGACCGGTTTCGGTGACAAACCTTTCAAGTATCGATGGATTATATTTTGTCCGTGGAGATAATCGATTAGTAGTAGGATGTGTCACCCCTGGCACATGTCACCTCTGGCACATTTCAGTATATTTTACAATAATTTTCAAATATATCATCATGATAAAATTAGCTGGTTTCAACTTTAGATTTTCAATATTTAAAAGTTCATCAATATTTTTAGAAAATATATGAAAAAATTATTGTAAAATATACTGAAATTCGTGATTTTGAAAGATATAATTGCTATATAATTGGCTGAATCGATGAAGAATTATGATCAATATTTCATCTCTAGTTAGGTATTTGATGGTAAATGTGGTGAAATATTTGTAGAAAATATTGATTTTAGTGAATTTTGATCTTTTAGTGGGCTCTTACTACATGAATTTAGATACTAAATTATTTCAATGGAAGGATGTCTGTAACAATTAAATAAAATTCATATTTTGAAGAATTTTGTAGGAATTTTAAGAGAATTGATATATTAAAGGGCTGATATATTAAAGTCGGTTGGATTCAGTTAAGATGGTAATATATGATTTTTAAGGGGATATTTAAAGGGTAGAAATCTTTGGTGAGGGATCGGTTAAGGTGGAAATGTTTGAAATCTCTATTTAAATTGATAATGTTCTTATTGGTAAAATTTTAAAGGGAAATAGTCAGCTATGAATTAATAATAGTTCCTGTGAAATTATATCGTTTTAGAGGTTTATTAGGTCGTGATGAATGTTATTGCACAGTAATTTGTTTCAGAACAAGTTTTTATTAATTATTCAATGTTTTATTAAGTCGTTTAGGGTGAATGATCTATTTACTTGGTTTTGACAATGAAATATTTGAAATCTTTAGAATTAATTGGGATTGATATCAAAGGTTATTTCTTTAAATTATTTAAGAAGTTATTTTATTCATTGTGGGGATATTAGTGAAGAAAATTTATGATTTTAATTAGATTTCTAGAAATTAAATCGGTTGAATAAAGGTAAAATCTATTGAAGGAATATTGTTATCGGATGGACAAATCTTTCAATGATATTTTGCTAAATTACCTTTGTTAAATATTATTTTAAATGACTAAAAAAGAGAAAATTAACCAATATTCTTAAATTATTCACACAAAATATCCATGTTTTGGTTACTCAAACATCTTAACCTATACGACCATGTATTTCTCACAAAGATATATTACGCACAATGATCATTAAATTAGAAAACAATTGTAACCCTATATTTCTAACTAATAACCACTTTAATTGGTTAAATGATAACCAAATGTTTCTATTATGACTCCTTTTTGACTCGAACAAAGATAGAAATTTACTCCAAATGATAAAGACTTTCTACCAAAATTATTAATGAATATATTAATAACCATGCATTTCTCACGAAGTTATATTAACTATTGTAATGAGCACTAGATGAATAAATTACCTATGAAATACTAAATATTCATATCTTACCTTTTGCTAAATATTAAATGACTAAACATGACAAAGTTAACCAATAAATTAGTCGCTCGAAATAAGAATTCGGTAAGTTACATTCAAATTATTCACGAATTTCTGATATCTATGATCATCCATTTCTCACTAAATTACCTAAGAATTTTTAACTAATATACATAGGCCTTAATTAATATACCCTTACGACCAGTACTTATTGTGAACAGTACCCATAGAGGGAGAAAATATCTTGTCGGATAAACTCAGACTATATATAAAAACTTACAATATGCTATGGTTTTTATTGATTAATTTGTTGTCAAACACATCACAATGTCAGATAATATTTATAAATTAACTAAAAAATACTATATTACCTAAGAATTAAGTTATGTTTCTAGTTAAATAATTGAAATAATTGGTATATGTATCAACTATATCAAAATATTTGTTATGAATCCTAGAATATTTTAATTAAATGGTACAGCCAAAAACCAGGGATTTCTAACTAAATTGGTAAATTTATCTGGAAATATTTTACTTAAGAAATCGCTATATTTAAAATAACCTTTCACTAAATTGCGTAAAAATTTGCTATATGGTATTGTTAAATAAAATAATAAAATTAAAAATAATAATATTATGTCAGGACATGAAAAAATAATATAATTGTATGACTAATAAATTTGCAATACAAGTGCATAATTAACAAAGACTTTGCAATAAATGGGCATGATTAGCAAAGACACTAGAAATATTATCTTTGCATTTTGTCGAAGATGATTATGGCAGTAATATCAGAGGAGAATCAATGGACAGAAAGTATCATTATGATTTATGATAATTGTAAATATAATTGTAAATATAATTGTATATAATATATAATTGTATGTAAATTTCCATATATATAAATAACACTATTTAAAAGATTAATACAAATATTAAAACAAAATGAATTAATAATGAATATGTTTTAATCAAAAAGTATTGAAATAAAACAATAAATTTATAAAAACAAATTAAAACATTTATTTACGAAACAATAATAACCAATACTACTGTAACACATAATGTCAACTTTAAAATATTGGTTAGGGTTTCTTCAGCTTTTCCAGCATCTTCATGGTTCTTGCGAAGATCTTTTTTCCATTTAGATGAACTCATGGGTATATTTCATTCTGAATAATCTAAAATAATATCATAAATACCAAACCATTCATCATATCATCAACATTTGGAAGTTGCGCCCAATATATTTAATTACCAAGATGATTTCATATTATTCAATGTTTGAAAAATTTTTTTCTATTATAGTACCGTCATTATGTATGGTAATAATTCATTTGACTTTGATATTGTATTGATTTGTATTGAGAACTTACATGTATATAGTATGATATTCATTAATCAGTGTTGAACAGGTTTGACAATTGTGAACACTCTTCTCGTGACACTTAGAATAAACAATTACGTGACCACACGGTAAAAACAAAACCGAAAATTTATTTTCTTTACAAATTGAACAAGTTAAATACCTTTTCTTAACATCGTTCAGTTTTTTCCGTTAGCTTATTTTCAATCAAATCGGTTTTTGCTATCCATTCATAAATCAAATTAGTGTTTTCAAAATGTAGAAATTGTAACCATGGTTGAACCTTCAAATGTCTAAGTAACATCATATTGTATAACAATAATAATAAGCATGACTAGTACCCTTGCAACCTGTTGAGTGTGAGCAGTACCCATAGGGGGACAAAATATTTTGTCGGATAGACTAGGAGCATATATAATAATAATAATAATAATAATAATAATAATAATAATAATAATAATAATAATAATAATAATAATAATAATAATAAGAAATTTGAAAATAATTTTGAAAATGATAAAATCATGAAAATGATGAAAATGTTGAAAATGATAAAAACGTTGAAAATTATGAAAATGTTCCTGAAAATGTTGAAAATCGTGAAAATATTGAAAATGATGAAAATGTTGAAAATGTTGAAAATGATGAAAACGTTAAAAATTATGAATTATGAAGTAAATAATAATAAAACATCGAAAATAAAATAATAAGAACTTCGCAAAAAAATAATAATAGTAATAATTATAATAACAATAATAATAATATACTTTAAAAATAATTTGAAAATAATTCTTTGAAAATAATACTTTGAAAAATATTCGATGAAAAGTTTCTGAAATAATCATGAAAATGTTGAAAATCGTGAAAATATTGAAAATGTAGAAAATTATTAAAATAATCATGCAAATGATGAAAATGATGAAAACGTTGAAAATTATGAAAATGTTCCTGAAAATGTTGAAAATCGTGAAAATATTGAAAATGATGAAAATGTTGAAAATGATGAAAATATTGAAAATGATGAAAACGTTAAAAATTATGAAAATGTTCCTAAAAATAATCATAAAATATTGAAAATCGTAAATTGATGCAGAAAATAAAATAATAAGAACTTCGCAAATAATAATAATAATAATAATAATAATAATAATAATAATAATAATAATAGTAATAATAATAATAATAATAAATAGGAGTTTTACAACATTAATTTCACAAAATACACTGAATGAGATTCATCGATTATGACACCACAACTCTGACATCTACTACAGTTTTTCAAACATAAGGAACAAATAATGATATGACCTTGAAAATAATAATATTTTGATAATAATAAAATGACCTTGAAAATAATAATATTTTGAAAAATAATAATATGACCTTGAAAATAATAATATTTTGAAAAATAATAATATGACCTTGAAAATAATAATATTTTGAAAAATAATAATATGACCTTGAAAATAATGAAGTTATAATAATGTTATAATAATAATAATAATATTAATACCCTTGCGACATGTTGAATATGACCAGTACCCTTACGACAAATACACATAGGGGGACAGAATATTTTGTCGGATAAACTCGGACTATATAATAATAATAATAATAATAATAATAATATTGATTAAAACTTCGAAAATAATAATTTTGAAAATAACATCTTCCGCGCGGGCGTTAATATCTTTCCCAATAATAATGATAAATTAAATTATTACGTAATCGACAATTAAAACAAAAAATATTATATAATCAACGATTTAAACAAAATTAAATTATAGAGTAATCGATAATTAAAACAAAAAATAAAATTATTATTATATAATTAACAATTTAAACAAAATTAAATTATTACGTATTCGATAATTAAAACAAAAATAAAAATATTATTATATAATTAACAATTTAAACAAAATTAAATTATTACGTATTCGATAATTAAAACAAAAAATAAAAATATTATTATATAATCAACGATTTAAACAAAATTAAATTATTACGTATTCAATAATTAAAACAAAAAATAAAAATATTATTATATAATTAACAATTTAAACAAAATTAAATTATTACGTATTCGATAATTAAAACAAAAAAATATTATTATATAATCAACGATTTAAGCAAAATTAAATTATTACGTATTCGATAATTAAAACAAAAAATAAAAATATTATTATATAATTAACAATTTAAACAAAATTAAATTATAACGTAATCGATAATTAAAACAAAAATAAACCGCTGGAACAAAAATAGATGTCTTTGTTACTAAAAATAGAACGACCTTGATGATTCAGCGACTGAGTCATGGTCTTTGTTTAAATTACCTTGGTAATTAAAACTTGATGATAATAATAATAATAATAATATTAATAATAAATTTTGAAAATATCTTTGTGGTGACACATCCTACTACTTCGATTCCCTCTAGAATCCGCTAAGCAAATCGAATGATATTCGATATTCTTTTTGAGGGCCGTTCTCTGTCAAAAAGTCTTGCAGAGAACCCTGAAAATATGGATCGATAATCGGTGGACCCTCGAATAAACCCCAGTCATGTATTCCAATATTTATTATAATTAAATCAATAATGCAGTGGCAGGAGTGATCGAGAGGGATTATGAATGAGCATCAGCTACCGTTGCAAGCTCGCAATCCATTCCGCACTGGCTGAGATGGCTGATTGATTCTATCCAGTGATAGGTGAGATGATAACTGAGTGCTTGATTTCATTTGTAAATGTTCTATGTGGCGGCGGGGCGCTCACAGCAAATGGCCAATTGCAATATCAATATCAATTATATCATTAAATAAAAGCAATTAATTAAATCAAAAACATTTAATATCAATTAATATAATCAATTAATTTGAATAATTATTATAATTAAATTAGTAATTAATGTGAAAGAAATAATCCAATTAAAATTCACCCGAATATAAGCGCTGACATATCGACTCAACAAATCAAACGCTCCTATGACGAATGGAACCGACGAGGAAACCGCCATCGCTGCTGCTGCTGATGTTATATGAGTTGTGGAGAAATTATCGCTGTATTGAATGGCAGTAAAATGCACCTAAATGCAATACTAAAATTGCCTTATATCAAATTGATTAATGCCTTAACATTTCATCTCCGCCAGCTATTTGTGAGGCATTTCAACGCAATCCGCAACAACAATACTGATAAAATGTTCCAAATTGCTTTCATATCAGTTTCGGTAAGTTTACCAAAATGAGAGCTGTCGATGCGATGAGGGCAATCGGTGCTTTCTAAACTCTATCAAATTCTGTTACGCATTCTTTTAATCATTAAATGATTTGCTTTAATTAATTTTTGCTTTGCATCAGTCATCAAATTTGGATCTCTTAAAGGTCTCGTGTCGGATTTGCTAATCATATTATTGATAATATAATAATAACAATATTTGCATTTGTAATGAGATCTTTTTAACAGCTAATGAAATGATTTAATATTAAATAATGTAACATTTCATAAATTTATTCACTTTTTCATTAGCTAAATGTTCAAATATAATATTATTAAAACAAAAATCATTTCATGTAAATTAATATTTAAATTCAGAAATTTGATAAATTTTATGAATGAATTTTACTAATTAATAAACAAAGAAATTTATCTTTAAAATCCTGAAAAATATAAAAAATTAAATATAATAAGGCAACCAGAAGGATCTTAACTCAAGAGTACAAGAAAATATTTAGGAACCTAAAATTCGTTAGGTACATCTGAAGTAAAAGGTTCTTAAAATCAAACTTGCAGTTGTTGAGATATCAATAGAGTTTCAGTTGGCATATAACTCAGAATCTGGCCAGTGTGTTGTATTGTGCTAGAGTCGCTAATATATTATTGAGTCAACGAATGACGTCATTATTACGGCATCTTTATCATGAGTGCTTCGCGCCTTTGGCACCCTCATTCATCCACGCTTGAAATGATTGACCATAATATTAATAAATATATCTCAACTCAACCCCCCCCCCTATAAATTCTTGGCCAAGTCACTAGTTAGGATATTATTAGAGGTTCGGTTAGCAAATAACACAGAATCTGGCTAGTGTTATTTTAACGTCCTAGAGTTGCTGATAGATTTGTCATTAACTCTTACTTAAACGCCTCTATGAATATTTTACATTTTACCATCAATATACCCATGCCAACCATTATGTTTGGAATGTACACAGCCGTTGAAAATCATTCAGCATGTGAACTCAATTTCTAAAGGTGGGTTCGAAGATCGCAGGATTAAAATTCTTTTACTACAATCAACCATAGCTAACATAATAGTAGCCATAAGTTAAAGGTTAGCTTCTCACAAGGACTGCTAATGTCCTGACGTGTCTCTAGGTTCCCAGAAGTATCATAGAGATGCAGCATCCTATTTCATATGTCCCTATCATCATTATATTCACTTGACCTATCTATTTGTCGTTTCTTGATACTTCAAATTCCTGAATTTGGATTTTTACTTAAATAAATAGAGATCTGAAGTTGAAAACGTAAGATTAAACTATCAGTGGCTTCCTATCAGTGGCTTTCCTATCAGTGGCTTCCTATCATTGGCTTCCCTATCAGTGGCTTCCTATCAGTGGCTTCCTATCAGTGGCTTCCTATCAGTGGCTTCCTATCAGTGGCTTCCTATCATTGGCTCCCTATCAGTGGTTTCCTATCATGGCTTCCTATCAGTGGCTTCCTATCAGTGGCTAATTTCTATTTATGATTTAATATATAAAATTTATTATCATTCAAAATGATTGCTTTAAATCTCGTTTGGATTAAATAACAAATTTATTTCAAATCAGGCGAGTGACAGAATCAAATGAATAAATAAGTAAAAGGAAATATTCATTAAGCATCAAATTCCAATCGGGTTTCCAATCGGGTAGGCTAGTTCGCGCAGATTTCAGCTTCCGGGTCCTTTTTCACTTTCCGGTGTAAGGCTTTGCTGTCTTTCTTTTTTCAGGTGAGGAAATCAATGCTGTCGATTGAGTAGCCTCGTGATGCCACAGGAAATAACGGGAAACAGTTCCATCTCTGAATAGGTGTAACGCCAATATTCACATGAATGCCTGCTCTCATGACGAATTGCCATTGGGCTTGCTCTTGGATGGTAATATTTAGTTATTGCATCACTCAATGGTTCTCCTCTCACAGTTCTGTATTGATTCGATCTTCCAGTGTAACGTTATGACGTAATCCGCAAGTTACAATAAAAATTCCATCCAACTTTGTTCGAGCACCAACGCTTTATCCCTGTTCACCTGCTATGTTGCCTCAGCCGTGATTCGAACCAGGTCTGGCGAGACTTCTCCATTGAAGTTTCCACTGTAATTTAGAATGAGGACCGTTAAAACTTTGTTTTTGTACAAAGCGCGAGTGATAATGGTTGATATTAATAGCAATAGAGATTGATTAAAGGGCCACAGGAGGGTCTTATTTTACTCACAAACAATGTTTTCATTAGATCATCAATGATATAAACATCATTTCTGAAAGCGTGTGGAAATGGCCATCATCGCTGTTGTCCTGACAATCATAATCACAATTTCCGTTGCAACAGTCATCATTGCGATCATCTCAAAATAGTAGGATGTGTCACCACTTGCACATGTCACCTCTGGCATACACACCCCCGGCGGTGGGTAAAAATCTTTTTTCAAGGTCAAATTTTAAACAAAGACATATGACTCATCAAGGTCATTGAAACAAAGGACTCACCCGATGACTCATCAAGGTCATTGAAACAAAGATCATGACTCACCAAGGCCATGGGATGACTCATCAAGGTCATATTTTAAGGTCAAAGTCATTTTTTAAGGTCAAGGTCATATTTTTAAAGGTCAAGGTCATACTTCAATGTCAAGGTCATACTTTAAGGTCAAGGTCATATTTTAAGGTCAAACCTTGACCAAATCATTCGAAAGGTATTTGAGAGGTCTATCTAATGGTCATACCCTCGAAGCTGAATGGTGGGTCCTCGGCCTTCAAAGGGTAAAAAACCTTCGAATTTTTTCAAACTTTATAATATATATCAGTCGAAAGGTATTTGAGAGGTAAGTAAGATGGTCATATCCTCGAAGGCGTATGGTTGGTCAATAACCTTCAAAGGGTCAAAAACCTTCGAATTTTTCAAACATATATATATATATATATTTTTCAATATATATATATATATATATATATCAGTCGAAAGGTATTTGAGAGGTCTATCTAATGGCTATACCCTCGAATATTATCATTATGAGGAAGTTTTATGATGAAGAAATTTTTAAATTGAAAATTTTAAAGTTTAGATTAATTTTTAAAAAAACAAAATAAGAAGATATTTTTAATTAAAAATATCTTCGTAGAAAATTTGTTTAAATAAGAAAGATTAAAGAAGATATAATTTGATTTTGATATTTATTGAAATAAAATTTATGGAAACAAAAACTGATTTTAATGTTTTA